>JACXGI010002183.1:7207-71321 GCA_016801175.1 Esox masquinongy
CACACACAGCACACACACACAGCACACACACACAGCACACACACACAGCACACACGTCAGCGAGCCTAATGCAGTGGAAGGCCGACAGGAAGCAGTGACTGAGGGCCTGTGGATTCCAACACTCCATCATCAGCACGGCATGCAAACTTTCCGGCTAAGGCTGTTTTTTACTTGAGAAAATAAAGCTAGTCACATATTTGCAAAACGTGGCACATGCTGGAGCACCGCGATAAAGACGAACCATAAATCTGAGTAAACAAACGAACAGGCTGATGAAACAAACAAGAGCTAGAGAGACAAATGACAGAGAGGAGTAGTGAGACTAGGGAGGGAGGGGTGGGGGGGAGAGAAAAAAACTGGTACTACAGATCTGAATGGACCTGAAACTCATTCAGCCATTACTTGGCAAACACTTATCTTAGTTCACCAAGGTACACATAATTTAGCATTACTTTTTAACTATTGTGTTTGTGTGTGTGTGTGTGTGTGTGTGTGTGTGTGTGCGTGCACGTGTGCGGGGGGGGGGTTCTTACTGGAGTTGGTAACACTTTATTCAGATAGTCTGGAAAACATCTGCAGATTGACTATCTACAGAGTATCAACAACACCACAATAAACTACTAACACTAACCCTAACCCACTAACCCTAACCCACTAACCCTAACCTACTAACCCCACCCTATCCTACTAACCCTAACCTACTAACAATAACCTACTAAAACTAACCCTAACCTACTAACCCTAACGTACTAACACGAACCATAACCTACAAACCTTAACCTACTAACACGAACCCTAACCTCAGTTCTGCTGGAGGCATAACTTGGTTCATTGCGACCAGTCTGGGCTGTGATGATCAGGTCAAACGAAGGTCATGGGTCCCGTCAGGTTTAACAGGTACAGGTCCTAAACAGTCAACACCACTCTTACTATCTACCAGCAAACATGCTACCTAAATACAGGCACAGATTGACATTAAGATAATGACAAGTATATACTGTACCACAGCACTTAGTCTAGTCAGTAGATACCACGCCTCAAATACAGGCATGGACGTGGTCAATATGGAGCAGAGTCCCCGTGTGCTTTATACCCAGAGCTATCCCCACCTCCTTTACGTCCAGAGCTATCCCCACCTCCTTTACGTCCAGAGCTATCCCCACCTCCTTTATACCCAGAGCTATCCCCCCCTCCTTTATACCCAGAGCTATCCCCACCTCCTTTATACCCAGAGCTATCCCCACCTCCTTTATACCCAGAGCTATCTCCACCTCCTTTATACCCAGAGCTATCCCCACCTCCTTTACATCCAGAGCTATCCCCACCTCCTTTACGTCCAGAGCTATCCCCACCTCCTTTACATCCAGAGCTATCCCCACCTCCTTTACATCCAGAGCTATCCCCACCTCCTTTATATCCAGAGCTATCCCCACCTCCTTTCCATCTCAAAAGGTCAATCCGGTCAGAGATCCAGAAAGGCTGGCTGTCTAGAGGGATCAACTGTAGCCTTCACTGCCCCTCTATGTCCCCCCTGGCCAGCCTCTGACACCACAAGTGTTGAATCAGTAAAAGAGGCGGACTCTTCTCACGGACCCAGCAGCGCTCCACAGGACAGAAACGCAGAGCGCCGTTAGCAGAGGACGTGGCCCTGATACTCCTGTCCTGTGAAATCAGCTCTGGACTGACTGGCTACGGCCCTGCTGCTTTACAGTTACTATCATGTCTGTCAGAGCTGTGTCTATCGCTTCAATCAGGAGAACAGTAAGGCCAAGAGAGTTTGAGAGAAAAAGACCCGACGTTGGTTTCGAAAGGACTGGAATGCAGTTCAGGCCAAATGGCTCCAGAGGAGTCAGACCATTTTGTTTACATACCAAAGTGAATCTCGGTTTAACCAGTTTTACAAGTAGGAAAGCTTTCATAATCTCCATTTGACAATCAGCAGATAAATACAACAAATCTTCATCTTATTGAGCAACCTTTGTCCACTGACACCATATAGAATGCTATTTTCCCAAAAAATCCAAAATACATATTTGTGGAAAGTACATAGTGGTGGACTGTAAGGGCCCCTGAGTCAAATGTGTCCTTGTAAGGAGAGGGACCTACATAGAGGGCCAGCCAAGTCACTCATGTCAGGTATGTATACCATTAAGTAATAACGGTCAGACTGTGGGCAATACACACACTGAAATAATTTGCGTATAGGTGATACTGCGGTTTGGTAATGGAAGGAATTTCATTACCACACACAAACACACGCACACACGCACACTTTTTGTGTGGTGAAGCGGAGTCCTATCTGTCAGATACGACTCAAGGCCCTGTTCAATAGAATATCATAGCGATAAGCTAGCATACATTCAAAGTAAAGAAGCTGCTTGCACACACTCCATTAAGCTTATTATTATGGGAAAATACAGTACGAGTGCAGAAGAGAAAATACTAAAGTTACAAAATTATTTTCCCAAAGGACTAAAGCCACCAACAGTAAGGAAACTAAAAAAGAACATGTTCTACTAAAAGAAGTCCTGATGTAGAGGATATAATGTCCTGGTTGTCCAGCCTCCTCAGAGCTCCAAAGGCCAAATGGAAACAATGTGGTAGCCAGAACAAACCCATATTGGTAACAATCCACTTTTGTTGGAGTACAGCTTCCCACCAGCACATAACATTCTGGAATGTTCTGTTTTAAACATCAAAACCTGCATTCCTCAGTTAGTTTTTTTTGCTCATGACAGGCAAGTGAGATATGTTGTTGCACATATGAAGATGTCAAAGCGCCCTGAAACTCCCTGGTTGCTACAAGAGCAAATGGATTCATTGACACTTTTTTAATTTCGAATGTAAACTGAAGGCACAATTACATACAATGCTCACAGCGGGTTTTAATAGAATTTTTACACTACATGTTTTATTTCTATGAACGAGAACTCATGCAAGATTTGTGTTTTGATAGTGTGAACAGGTGAAAATGTCCAATGTCACATTACGTGGTCAAGCGGGACACTTTTTTGACAAACACTCCCCAGGTCCTGAGGTCAGAAGACGATGTCTCGATCGATGTGTATTGGAGTGAAACGAGTGGCGACGTATGAAGTCCTGGTAAGTCCAGTGTCCATGTACTCGGGCTGGCTCTGGGTCTCACAGGGTCATAGGTCCGGTGGACATTAACCTTATTTGGGGCCCAAGTCCAAGCCAACAGAACATAATTTACGTATCAAGGCTCTACAGTGACCTGTTTTTGCAAGGAGCATGTGTACATCTAAGTTGAGGCAAAAATAATAATAATACACATAACAGCTAGAACACACTTCTTTTCTAATTTTAAATGCAAGGGAGCATAGCAAAATATTAAGGTTCATATGGAATTAAAACAGTTGAACAGAAGAACCCTGAATACTAATGCATAACCTTCCAGAGCAACGGTCTTGATCATGCAGGGGTTGTTGATTCTGCTCGCTCCAGGACTTTAGTCTCACACTCTAGGTGAACACACAACAACACTAGAGGTTACATGTACATAAAACACTGGCAATACCAAGGTGTCTTAGTGGAAACGCAGCATTACAGAGGCCCGATAATGAGGGATGCTAGAGGACTGGGCCCCTGTGAAGTTGAACTGAACGTGAACTACACAGAGGCGATTTGCAGCCTTGTGCTTTGATCGGATTATATAAGGCCTCCTCCTTTCAGGAAGAAAACAATCAGTAATTCATCAGGAAGATTGAGACTGTTAGTGAAGAACGGGAAACAACAATGGTGAACAGAATGGAAGAGGTTCGGTGTTCCGTTGCAACACAGACTGAAAGACATACACCAATAACAAATGACATGCTACATTGACATACTCGCTAAGAGTATGCGATATGGAATTTTTGCAAATCCATTTGCTGGTGTTGTGTGTGTGTGTGTGTGTGTGTGTGTGTGTGTGTGTGTGTGCTTCCTATGTCCTGTACATTGAGATCAGGTTCGGCCTCTATTCCATGGCTGTTGGCTTAACCTGCTGAGATTGCTCAGATCAATAAACTGTCAGAAAACCTAACAAGCATGACCAACCAAATTGGCTGAGCAGAAATCCTGGCATCCATGAATTCTGATGAGGACTCTTATCTATCTGGGACATAACGACTTAGCAGCGCGAGGAGAGTATACTGCAATAGGCTAATCCAATGACATGACTACGTTTTTCAATTTAGATCTTTCACTAATCTCTTGCATCAGCATCCAATTAGAATTTGAGATCGACATCAGGTAACCCTGTAAGGTTCGATAACAATAAATCTGTAATCAGCTTTCCGTTCTCGTCAAGCATCCAGTCAGCGATAAGTTTTCTGTGTTTAGAGATTAATTAACATTTAGCCATGGACGTTCTTGGATATGTCCTCGTGTTTCCCAGTCAAATTCAGGGGGCCTACAGTACGCTGTCCAGCGGGAGTCCTTGTGAGGATGGGCAGGACAACCACCATGCACCCATGAGGCCAGACGACACATGGTCCTCAAAGTGCCCATGGATGGCACGGAGCACAGGCATGGCTCTGTGGCCACGGTACAATAGCTGCCTGGCTGTGTGTTTAAGTGGGTGGTTAACTTGAAGGTAGGCCGGTGTGGCCTTCCCTCCTGGAGGCAGCCATGGTCATTGCCACCAGAGGTTCTCAACATGATTCTTGAGGTTGGTTTAAAGCTGGGTGGTTCGACCAGGCAGTCTGGAGCAGGCCACAGGGGTGACAGAGGGGTGCAGATATGGACAGGCCTAAAACGGACATATGTCGCCTTTGGTGTCCCTTATTGGGGTTTATTACCACATGGAGAAGGATGACAAAGTGATCTGCAAGCCCAAGGGAACATAGACAGATGTGGGCCTCCCTCTCTGCTCTAACAATGCAACACCGACTACAGAGAGAAGAATGAATCACAGAAGACAAAATGAGCTGTGAAACACCAGCAGCAGGTCTAATGTCACAGAACAGTACTGGGGAGACGGGAACCACGAAACATCTGTGGACATCGTAATGATTACAGAGGGAAGGAGAACCAACAATAACATCGTCATCACAAAACCCCAGCCTGCAGGAACAAAGAAACAAAAACCTCATCCTTCTAATTGCATGTCTCCTCAAAAGGCCACTAGAACCCACCACCCCCCCCCAAAAAAAAAAAGAAAACCAATCCCCATCTCTGCCCTAATTTCTCATTGTTATGCCCGCGCACACACTGGTGTCTCACAAGGGGGGCTGAGAGCAAGTTATTTGCAGACATTAGAATTCCAAAACTGTGCCTGTTCTCTAGCGGCGGGGTGTCGAGCAGAGCGTTAGTCAGGCTAGGATGGAATAATAACAGGTCTAATAGTAACCCAAGGCAGCGGGAGGCACAGAAACTACCTCAGAGGTAGAGAGACCAAGAGACAGAGAGTGAAATGGTGCGAGTGTGTGCGTGCACGCACTGAACAGCAACACCCACATCGCAGTCACATAGCCGACTCAAGCCTATCTTCGCCATGTCTATTTGCATTTCTGATCCCTCATTAAATCTCCGCATTTCCTTCAGCGGGAAATTGTTCCTGTCACAAGATTCTGTGGGCTGAGATGCCAGCTGCCCGTCTCCCCGTGCCCCTCGATGCCTCTGCAATGAAGAAGGGCATCTCGCACTCACGCGTTACACCAAATTGGCCAATAGGGACATTCTATTTCCAGGACTGTGGCCAATAGGGACATTCCATTTCCAGGAATGTGGCCAACATGGGCATTTCATATACGGTTACCAATCGGAAGAGAGGAAAATGTGCATTTGCAAAGAGGTTTCTTCAGTCGTCTCAGCAGCTACGTAATCAGTTCAGCTGAATCTCCATCAATTCAGATTTGCCCCCCAGAGCACAGACCATCCAATCTTCCCCTCTCTCCCTCCATATCCATATCTTTCTTTAAAGTTGCTGTCTGTAACCAAGCTACTGATTATCTCTAAAGGTGGTGACTGACAAACAGATTACTTCGGTGAATCTGTCCAGGGTCATTCGATGAGCGCTCTGCATTTTCTTTTCACTCCTCAGAAGACATTCACGGCAGCTGGCCCAGTAATAGGAGCCAGCCTCCCAAACCTTAGCTGTCTCCCGACGCATCAAAGCTATCAGCATTTAGCTGCTTATCAGGCCATCCATGACAGAGCGCTTTCTGCTACACTGGAGAATGACGGAAGGACAGCATTCATTTGTTCACGGATGAAGGGAAAAATCCCCCCAGGTGACTTCTTACGTCCCAGGATAGTGACTAATGTTCCCTGTGACAGAAAGTATTTGTGTGTGTGTGTGTGTGTGTGTGTTGAACTGCTCTTACGATAGCACCTACGTTTATAAACCTAGAGACATGTCTGCTACTGTGGTGCACACCGTGGCATGACCACCCCACTCCGTCAAATAAATGAGGAGGCATTAAGGAAAGCAGCGCTCCCATTCCCTCCGTCTGTAAACACGCAGACAGCAGTGTCATGTCTTCCCTTCCCCCAGATAACGTGCCAGTGAGAAGAGGTCACAGGTCGTATTAAACAGTCATCATGAATACAGGCCCTATTCATTACCAGGCAGGCTGACTCAGCAGGGACAGATACCATAATAAAACAGGGATAAATGAAGTGCCTGGGACGCCCGTGTCACTCCGTATCTCAGCTGGGTTTCCAAGGAAGACTCCCAGGGGCGTTCTCCAGTTCGCGGGTCATCACTAGTCGTTAAGTTTCAGCTCTCTGCCAGGGAAACAAACAGTCAGCGGTGAGATTGATTTGACAATGCTATGCTAACAGCTTGGATGGATGTTGAGCCAATAGATCGGCAGAGTCTCTAGAAGTGCTGCCTGGTTCCATCCACCCCTCCGGTGTTTCTGAGAGGAGGCTGAGCGTGTAGCTCATGCTCTGCAGTGGGAGAACCAAGGAGTGGGAGACTAACGGAAGGAGTGGTCACGTTCCAAGTTGTCTTCATAGCATGCTGTGCAGACGATCAGATCTCGGGGAAAATGCCTAGAAAAGGGTTTCTAAAACCTCCCAGGAACACAAAAAAATAAGCAAATAATGTAAATAAAACTGACATGCGAGCGAAGTTAAGCGTTTCTCCAGGAATAGTGAGGTCTGAAACGGGACTGTGTTAAAGACAACCAGGACACTGGCCCACATAACCACCTTGGCGCTAACTGAGAGCTGCTGAAGGAACAGACCCAGCCGGGATTCCGGGAGGACAGAAAGGAGATGAACACCTCAGTATTCACAGCGGGTTGTGCTGTCTGACGCCTCAGCCATCCTCTTGCTCTCACTCCCTCCTTCCCTCAGTCCCCCACCGACGGCCGGGCCGGACGGACGAGCAGGCAGGATGGGGGCAGGGGAGTGTGACAGGGTTGGGGAAAGAGGCAGCCGGTGTAAAGGGCTGATGGGTGGATGAAACGCATCAGGTCTGTGACACAGTCTCCCTGGTGCACCCTCACACAGGGGATAAGAGAACAAGTCAAGTTCCATCTGTATTCTGAATGTAGAGGTGGCAATGAAAAGCAGTAGGGGAGGGTTAAAACTCCCATGAGCACGCCATGGATAATCCAATAACACTTTTGCCACAAAAACACTAGAACACATGACTGAAGAAGAGATAAGCACCATTACAATGTCTTAATGTCTAATTCCAGTCCACGGTCAACGATCGGAACAATCGTAGCGTCCTCATAATCATCATCATCATCATCATCATGTAGTCACAACGCATTTAAAAGTGTTTAAAAATCCAAACTCCCTGTGACTGGTGTCATTGAGCCACTGCTCCATGCATGACAGAAGTAGGACGTTGTGATCATCTTCCGAGTTCCTTAGGGGGAGAGGAGATCAACCCTGTCGCTTGCCCAGTGAGAGGATGGAACTATTCGTTCCAGTTGCAAGATCACCTGAAATCAACTCCATACTTGGTTTGGTGTTACTTAAAAGGATGAATGCTTGAGATACTTAAACCGGCACACTTGGCAACGATTATCATACCAGGTTCAGTCAGTTAGCTCCCTCGTTGTGCCAATTCCGACATTCAATCAAACGTTGTGCCCATTCCAACATTCAATCACAGACCCTGAGCCATGTGACTCAGGGTCTGTGGGGGCAATCAATTTTGGTGAACGTGTTGGTGTACCTAATTACTGGCCTAATTACGGCAGGCATGCATGCACCTGACCAATTACAAAAACCTTCAGTTGCGAGTAATGCACTGTGAAAAGCCCCAGCCCCTCAAACTGACAGCTCCCCAAAAACAACTGTACATGGCTGGCTTCTCCTGAGGCCACCATGGGACATTGTTTAAATGTCAGCTCTAACGCAAAGGGAAAAAATAAAGGTAGCAAACAACGGAGAAAATAGTTGTATTCTATATTCTCGGGCACTGTTGTAGCATGTCAGGAACACACATTTGATTATTGGTACACTAATAACAGGGAAGACACAGCGAACAAGCCTGACAGTGCTGTTGTTACCGTCAGGGTTTTACACCCCACTGGGCGACATATATGAGGAAACCAACATTTGTAGTTGGTTACTGAGCTGGAAGCGTGTGTAGTGTTTCCATTGGAACTTCATTTTCTGGTAGTGTTGTGGTCTGTCTCTGTGATAAATTGTCTGAGCTGTAGACTGGAGCACCATCGTACCTTAACACAGATGCAAGTTGTTTGGTGAAATACAATATAATGTTGAGGGAAACATTGTCCAGAAAAGCATAAATTCATTCAGCAAAGAAGGTATAAAGGTTTTTGGCAGAGTGAAGCATCCCATAGCTCTGGTTAAAACAGCCCACACACAAAACCCTAGCACTATGAGGAGAAATCCATCATTTAAATAACACAATAGAGTATTCCGTTGGAACGGATGGGTGGGGGTGGGGGGTGGGGATTAAAACATTTGTTGTGAAATTGTTCCCTCAATGACAAGGCAGAATGGAGCTGTTTGTCTTAGAGAAGAACCATATCTGATCTAAGAGTTTAAGTTGGAAGCTGAGGTAACCTGAGGATGCTATTACTGAGATCCTTTAACAGACAGACATTAAAAAGTAACAGCAGTTTATTGACCATTTCATTTCTTAATATTACGGCAGGTGTAGCATTCACAGGAATCTAATTTTTATGTCAAGAGAGTGCCAGTTCGCCATATTGCGGTACCTTAGCAGGGACGCTGAAAAGGGCTGAATTGCTATGCATTAACTGCAGTCTAATGAGGCCACAAGCACAGGGCAGATCACCAAAAGACCACATCAGAAAGCAATGATACGCTCACTCAGATCTTCACTGGGGATCTATATGCCAGACTATTCCACAATGTATCCTTTGCCTCCACACCCTTGAAACTGTGTCCTATTCCCTGTATTAATAGCGCAAGACAGAGACAGCAGCATCACTTCGGCTCATCTCATTTTGGCTTAGAGCCACAGATGTAATTCTCATGGCTAGGTAATGTGCAGTTATTAAGAAGATAGGATGGGTTACGCTTTTCTGGGATCATAGCACTTAAGGTGCAAATTAAGGGGGTGTAATCAGTCTCCCCACCCTCGTAGCACACAAACAGCATAACACACAATCACGAAGATTTAGTTTAATTTACTTAAAGGTTTCCCAATCTTAAGAGCAATTTATTAATAATTCTCTCGTTTTAGAATATTTCACTGAATGTAGATTTTAGTCTGGCATGTTGTGACCAATTTTAATAGCATAATTATGAAATGATTTAGAACAAAGCCTATTTTCATTAATTCTTTTGAAGGTTCTCATCCTGAGAGAAGAAAAATTAAATAGAAATAAACCAAAAAGTCTTCATTGCTTTAGTATTCATTTAGTATCTCTATGACACTTAAACAAGCTGTGGGGAAGCCAATTGCATTCAGAAGTCACATAACTCATTGAATGGCGTCCACCTGTGTGAAATTAAAGTGCCACATCACTTTTGATTAAAGACACCCATTCATGGAAGGCCCTGGAGTATGACAGAGAGCATATCGAAACAGCCACACCAGGTTGGAGGTTGGTGGTCAGACAAGACTGGGGAGGCACAGAGTTCCACGGTCAGGATGGGAGAAACGGTCTGTATGTCCACTGTTTGTCAGCTGCTCCGCAGAGCCGGGATGTGATGGATCTTTTGCTAAAAGATCCATCACATCCGGTCCCCCTTTGGATTTTGCCATAAGGCATGTGTGCACATATTACATACATATTAGTCATTTTGCTCTGACACGCTTATCCGGAGCAACTCACATTAATTATTGATCACACACATTTAGTAGATATAAAACAATTTATTGTGAATCATTTTGTTGCGGGGAGAAGACAGGGAATCAATAAGCCGTTTGGAAGCTAGCAATGATTACAGTAGGTGACCACGATGATGAGGGCCAGATTGAAAATGAGCCCGGACAACAGGGTTAAAACACAACAGGACATGTTTAACATTGACTCCATGCAGGGCCATCTCCCTTTCACCGCCCTGGGGCACTGACATTTGATTTCTTAGAGCAGAGAGAAAAGAGGTCCCCCTCCTGGCCTTCCAACACCACATCCAGCAGCCTCGAGTCTGATTTCAAAGGACAACCCAGGACAGACCCACAGGGTCAGAGACCCGTCTTCAGAGACCCGTCTTCAGAGACCCGTCTTCAGAGACCCGTCTTCAGAGACCCGTCTGCAGTGGGATGTGGAGCGTCATGTGGATGGTGACGGTGAACACACTGCTGTTTATTGTCTTATTACATTTTGTATGAAATTAGAATAATATTTTGCATCCTCTAAGCGTTGTTCGTGTGTTGTTAATCAAAAGGAGAGAATCCAAATTGAATCCATTCACATTCCTGACTGTCACACAACTAGATTTGAAAAGGTCCACGCAGGGTGAATACTTAGGCATTTCACTTTGGGTCCATTATGTCTTCTGGATACTTTGTATTAGTTCATGTTCCCAATTTGTAATTAGAAAAAAAAAAACAGAGCAGATGGGGCATGGGGGATTGGGGGCAAGAGGGGAGAAGGGGAAAAGAGTGGGGACTAGAGGGGGCGAGAGGGGAGAAGGGGAAGAGAGAGAAAGCAACAGATGAGTAGTCAGCAAGGAACTATAATGGAAGGAAGAGAAACAACAAGACATGTTCCCATGTAGGAGGATAATAGGAGGAGTTAGAAGCACTGCAGAAGAGAATATACCAGTGAGAAGTTCTACAACCTTCAAACACTGCAATACTACAAGCATTCATCATCATGTATGACTGAAGCATCAAGGCATGAGGGGTGTGGTACATACATGGTCAATTTATCACAGCTGTTCTTAGGCACGGCGCATATCGGATTGGTAGAAAGAGCAGCAGAAAGTGCTGTGATATCATACCTGTGGTGGCTTGAATCCTGAATGCAGATTGGCTGGTGGTATATGAGACCGTATACCACGAGTATGACATTACTTTTTACTGCTCTAATTGCGTTGATAACCAGTTTATAATCACAATAAGGCATTTTGGGGGTTTGTAATATTTTGCCATATAACACACCCCATCAAGCCTTATAGCTTACATATCCCATGGCTAACAGCCAATCAGCATTCAGGATTCAAACCACCCAGTTTATGAGGTATATTAAACTACCTGGGCATTGAACTTCATTGGACATGCATACAGGCCTGTATGCATTTTAGAATAACATTAACCATTCAAAAAGGGAAATAGGGCCTACATTCTTCACCAAAGCCAAAAACTACACAAAGTACAAAGGCAGAGCTATACCCACAGGGAGATGGGCCAAAAAATGTGAGCCCTTTTCATGCGGAATAATGGAACTATCAGATATTCACCACCACGGATGGCAGTAGGATCCAACTACCATGAAATATGATGTTCAGGGTCACAGACCGTGGAATGGAAACAGCGACTGTCTGGTAAAGTTGCGAACTGAGTCTTGTAAACATGCTTCAGAACGTAGTTGGACAACCTTTTCATTTTACCACTACCAACAAAGGAAACTATTATTCTCCAGTGATTAATTCAATAGGGTACCCACAGCCAGCCCTGCAGGAAACTGAATAATGGCAGAGATACTCAAGTATAAGAATGTAAACAGAAGGTTTGATTTTAATCTATTTTTCTACAGTGTTGTTTGTTTCTTTAATTTCGTTTTTACAATTACAACACAGTACAAATGAAACTCCGGAATGAAGAAAATGACTCCTGCAATTATCTTCGCAGCTGCCTGTAGCTTATTTCATTACAGTCGATATGGGACATAGGGTAGGCTAATATTGTCAAAATACAGACATGACCAGGTATATACCCCAGTCCACATCACATTCCGCCTCAGAACCAAACACACACCCCACTTTCCACTACAGCTGTTTTAATGCAGCTAAAGCCAGCCAGGGAAACCAACACCCTTCCCACTGGGTCCGAAAGGTCCCCACTGTCCTAAAGCTGTGCCGTCTTACTGTTAACCTCTATAAATGCGCCTTCCGGAACAACTTAAGCAGCGTAAAACGTATGTTTGGAGCTAGGCAGAATTCCTGTCAAAATTATTTTGTTTTGTCTAACAAAGGAATCATTTTTATTTGGTCTACAACAATTTCTGATTAAAGTGTAAATTTAAATACATTTCAAAAACCAAGGAGCCGGTGGTTAAAGAGACACGTCTACCCAAACAAACACATTCCCGGCTCCAATCGAGACTTCCAGTGACTGTCAGTACGTTGAAATCAGGATGTGAACTGTGAGGCAGTGACTTCCCTGCTGCGTCATTATGGAGTGCCATTGTCTCACTATTCAACACCACATTCTTGGAAAACAAAATGAGCAAGCATTTCTTTGTTAGTCTACACCTGTGGTTCACAAAGCATGAACCTAGAATGAAATTGGATTTAATTTGATTTGAATACAAAAAAAGCTTTTTATTACAGTAAAAAATATAGCACAATGTGGTCTTGTTTAAGGAGGGTAGTTGATTAGAATAACAGCTAATGTGTCGAAAAATACCCAAACATGCAAAGGAGGATATCAACATGTTTTTGTACACTTAGCCTGTGTGTTTATATTCAGGAAACAATGAATATCGTATAACTATTATTATGCATTTCAGTAAAGTACAGATCAGAAGACAACAGAAGAGACCAGAAATGTTGATCTGCTTCGCTTTTTTTTATTTCAATTACCAGGAGATTGTTTTCCAAACTCAAGTCGTCAAATCACAGATAACGCCCAATTCTTAATCAATACATACTTTTTTGAGTAGATAGATGTTAAACCGTAAGTCATTAAAGTTAAGCGTAAGCAATTAAAGTTAAACCGTAAGTCATTGACCAAACCTTACATCAGGTTCACTCAACTTCCATAACATTCATGAGGAATTGTAAAAACAAGGTTGCATAGCCTATTTGTTCAACTCTGCATTCAGTGTTTTTTTGTTTACTGACAAAAACCTAAGCTGTTCCATTAACATGGACTTGCCCAGTAGTAACACCAGCCAGGTAACATCTGATCCTGTGAACCAGCCTCCAGCCAGCTCATCTAGGAGTGGGAGCCTCATCAATGATAGATGAAGTGTGAATTAACCATGAGGCAAAGGGACAAAGACAAATACTACACAAAGATCCCTGCTGGGATATGAACACAGCGTCGAGGCAAGTTGGGGTATTAAGCTCAACAGGTTACATAGCGTACTTCTGTCAAAACCTGCAGAAGAAGATTTGTAAAAACCAGTAGTATTTGCACAGTTTTGACCAAAGGTCTTGACCAACTTTGACCTCTCCTGCCACACCACTGTAAGGAACAACATAAAAAGACACGTAACACTGACTCAAAACAAAGATATCTAATGGACCCAAAATTATATGGGACAGGATGATCAATAGAATAAAAAAACACAAAAAATGCCAATGCTCTTAGCTGAGCCACAGTCCAGGATGGCACAGCAGACTGGTAAATTCATCTACTACACTTGGAATCACCTGAAAGCTTCTCTGGCCTGGCTCTGCTCTGTCTCTCCTCTGCTCTGCTCTGGCCTGGCCCTGCTCTGGCCTGGCCTGTCTCTCCTCTGCACTGGCCCTGGCCTGGCCCTGCTCTGGCCTAGCTCTGCTCTGGCTCTGGCCTAGCTCTGCTCTGGCTCTGGCCTAGCTCTGCTCTGGCCTGGCTGGAGTTGCCAGTTGCACCATAAACCAGCAGCTAAGTGTTACTACAATGTCTGTCCACTCAGGAAAGCTATCAAAATCCTGAGCCTACATGGCCACACTACCAAAGGTTGACATAATTATTAGTCTGGAATAACCCCCCACGACCACTGCAGTCTAAGTGCACCCAGAGTAATTCCATTTTTATGAGTACCACTTCCTGATAGCACTCAAAAGTTACAATTTAATTAGGACATTACCAATTCCCCTGTTTCATACAGTACATGCATGCACTGTGTATAGAAACCCGGCAATCAATGTAAAGTAGATATTTATTGACAGGAAAAAGGCATGTAAACAGATTCCTATGAGAACAAGAAACAGAAAGGAATAACATTAAACAAGCTCAGAGTAAATCAGTAACGTGAAAAAAATGTACTGCTGTAAAATATCTACGAAGGCTGTGTCCCAAGAACAACATGGGAGGTCAAAGGGCAGACATCTGTGCATTCCACCAGAGGACTACTGACATTTCAAGCTTGAGGACTGTACTTTTTCCAGTTACACTACAAAGACCTTAATACGACCATTCTATAGCCGAGCAACGGCACATCACTTGTGTTCAGCAGAGGTATTTCTTGATACGGAAGCATGAGGCCTTCGCAGAAGAGTGGGAAAAAAGTCAAAGGCCACACACAGACATACACCTGATCCTCCCACTATAGTAGCGGCCTGGGTCTCAGCTGGGATGAGCCAGCCAATTTAAAAGCTTGTCTTTATTTATTCCGTTCGAAAACAAAGACTTCAGTATGCTCCGCTGCTGCACCCAGTCCACCTCAACTGTAGCCAGGCCATTCACTGCCCAGGGCACATGCAGTAGGCCCACACCTATAACACTGATAGAGCACAATGTTTGGGAGTGGGTGTTTCTGACTTAATTACACAACAGGGAGAACATCCCCCCCCCCAAAACAGTTAATTTTTTTTGCTTAAGCGTTAGATTTGGGGGAAAAGTTAGGGCGATAAACTTTGGTATCCACATTTAGATGTGCAAGCAAATCTGTGACATAAAAAGGAAAGGTTGTAATTATTATTTGAGTGAATATTTGAGGTCATGATTATTTACTATTTGGGATAATCTAAGGTTGCCTATATGTTGTGTGGGTTTGTATGGTTCAAAGCACACCACAATTGTGTTATTAATTAAAAATGTCATAGTATGAAACATTTCATTGGAAAGAGGGTTACTCTGAACTAACATTTGACATACCTGGCTTGACGGTTTTGATACGTATTGGTTCCCGAAAGTGTCGGATGACAGCGAGGGTGTCTCGGTTGGTCAGGCCGCTGACAGGGGTGCCATTGACTTCTAGAAGCACGTCTCCGCTGTTTGGTAACCTCCCAACATGACAGACGATCGCCACGCTAATCACTTGTCCCAGGAACGGGAATTCTCCCAGCTCTGCTCCCCCTCGTACCTCCACAACCGAGCCAAACTCCCCGGCATTCCCCCATGATATTGCACACTCCTGGACTTTACCAGACCAGTGCTTCTTTTTCTTCAAGGTTTTGGACATGTTTAATCCTTCCCGTAAGCCTTTAGAGTCCTCAGAGACTGGTTGTTTAAGACGAGACAATCAGTTATTTTCCTAAGACGCAATCATGCAAAATAAAATTATTGCACAGATGCTGAGGCTGAGAACTGACAATGTACTCACTACAGTGTTGTTGCATCCCATTTCATTTCTTTAACAGATGTCATTCGAGAGCATTACCCATATAAAATCTCGTCTATTGAATTACTGGAACATCACCTGTCTTCAAAAGCCTACAATACAGTAGGCTACTGCGAGACAACCTGCGTCAGTGTTGTCGCAGGATCGGAGATCGATCGCCCGGCTTTTGGTGTTAGTCCCTGGCGCTAAATTCTTGGAAACGCAGCTGTAGTTCTGGAGTAGCCTAGCCTTTCAGTCAATTGATCTATACACAGTAGTATAATATTACGCACAATCTAAGTCAACGCAGGAGCGATCATTCGTCAAGCACAGCCTAAGCTTTAGGCAAAGTCGATTTGATGAACAAAATATCCCCGAACAAGTACCGTATGTCGTTGATTAAAGCATAAACAACTCTTCCCCAAAGGTAACATTCAACCGCTGACAGTTCTTCATCCAAAATTCGCCAGGTCTAACTTAGTTCCCCGCACCTGTTCTACCTCCTCCACCGTGACATCAGCAACGCATTCCTTGGAGACGGAAAAACATACCTGGCTTCGGCAAATTTATCACAGAACTAGTGTAGTCGGAAGGCTACTCAGCTGGCAACTTGCTGCCTATTCCATGGCTCGGTGTATTCAGTCTCCGCAGACATTAACCCGTCAGCGTTCTCGCCTCCGAATCAGTGTTGTGACTCCGGAGCAAATGCTATTTAGAACCGCGCCGCACTTTGTACCAACCAAAAGCCAGAGAACTGCAGAATAACTTTTCTGCTCGTTTTCACCTTGTTGCCTCTAAAAGGAAAGTCCGTCCATGCGCAAATGACAGCCGGGGTTTACCTCTACTTCCAATCAGATGGTAGAATAAGAGTAAAACAATGCAAATCAACCAATGGCAGATTGTTAGGCGGGGCTTCCACGCAAACACTGTTTCAATCGAGACGCCTGATAAAGCACAATTTGCCAACGTTTTCGTAACCGTGAACGCAAGGATGCAGTATGAAATATTGCAACTATTTCAACTAATCGTTTAGGCTGTACACGCACTCGGAATTAATACCGTCTAGCTATTATATAGCCGTTACAGTAAGTTGTGTGTAACTAGGACTTCATGCAGAAGTTCAACAATGTGTTGTTTAGTAAACATTTTGACAATCCAATTCATCTGCAGAAGAATATTCAATTTCCATTGATGTTTCGTTGACATAACGTACAGCAAGGCCAAGTAAAATCCTACCTATTTTTTCGAGTCATTTGCTGAAAATGACCATTACGTGAACTCCTGCGTGACTCTGCCATCTTGTGGCTAAAATCAAGTACTTGCTGACGGTGTGGTCACGTAGACATAAAACGAAACGTCAACGTCGTGGTTTGTTCGTGGGACTGTCTGCCTGAAATTTTGTCTTCAGCAAGTGAAATGCATGCTCAATCGGGTTGAGATCAGGTGATTGACTCTGCCATTGCAGAATATTCCACTTCTTTGCCTTAAAAAACTCCTGGGTTGCTTTGGCAGAATGTTTTGAGTCATTGTCCATCTGTAAAGTGAAGCGCTGTCCAGTCAGCTTCACTGAATTTGGATGAATCTGAGCAGACAATATCCCTATACACTTCAGAATTCATCTGGCTGTTTCTGTCTTCTTTCATATCATCAATAAACACTAGTGACCCAGTGCCACTGGAAGCCATGCATGGCCATGCCATCACACTGCCGCCACTGTGTTTTACAGATGATGTGGTATGCTTCGGATCATGAGCTGTTCCAAGCCTTTATACTTTTTCCTTCCCATCATTCTGTTACAGGTTGGTCTTAGTTTCATCTGTCCAAAGAACACTGTTCCAGAACTGGGCTGGCTTTTTTAGATGTTTTTTGGCAAAGTCTAATCTGGCCTTTCTATTCTTGAGGGTTATGAATGGTTTGCACCTTGTGGTGAAACCTCTTTATTTGCGCTCGTGAAGTCTTCTCTTCTTGGATAATGATATGCCTACCTCCTGGAGAGTCTTCTTCACTTGGCTGGATGTTGTGAAGGGGTTTTTCTTTACCATGGAAAGGATCCTACGATCATCCACCACTGTTGTGTTCCGTGGACGTCCAGGCCTTTTTGTGTTGCAGAGCTCACCAGTGCATTCTTTTCTTTTCAGAATGTACCAAACTGTTGATTTGGCCACTCCTAATGTTCTTGCTATCTCTCTGATGGATTATTTTTTTGCAGCCTAAGGGTGGCCTGTTTCACTTGCATTGAGAGCTCCTTCGACCACATGTTGTGGGTTTACAGCAACAGCTTCCAAATGCGAATGCCACACCTGGAATCAACTCCAGACCTTATACCTGCTTAATTGATGAAGACGCAACAAAGGAATATCCCACACCTGTCCATAAAACAGCTTTTGAGTCAATTGTCCAATTACTTTTGGTCCCTTGAAAAAGAGGGGGCTACATATTGAAGAGCTACAGTTCCTAAACCCTTCCTCCAATTTGGATGTGAATATCCTCAGATTATAACTGAGAGACTGCACTTTAAGCCGTTATTCATTATTTAACTGTAACTTGAATATATTTTGGTAAACAGACAAAATAAAAAACTTGTGTCAGTGTCCAGTTAGTTCCGGTCCTACCTGTATGCTCACAGGAGGCCTTTTGTCAGGTGGTCATTGTAAATCCGATTTTGCTTTAATTGACTTGTCTGGTCAAAAGAACATGTTTTAATGCAAAGTACACTAACCCCTAACGAGACATCAAATGCTCTGGTATTTTCTCACTAAATGTATTAAAAAGTGCATGTTTTAATTTTGTTCATTAAAATTACATTTATTCTTACCAGTGCTATTAGCCTACATTGCTTGATAATACATTTATTTTGTTATTCTCAAGGGTTGTTCTGTTTTAGTTTCAGTTTTCATTCAACTTGTATATTTTTTTTATCCACGAGCAAGAATGTCATATTGGAAAATGTTAGTTGGCAACCCTGGGCAGAGAAATGAAATGGTTGGGTGAGAGTTGCAAGGCGGTAGCTAATGTTCTTACTGGCATTAGTTTCTAGTTGCCACACTTCAGAGCAAGAAATGATTCAATTAATTACATTTCATATAATTAGATTCCACTGTTTTTTTATGTAAAGTGCCTTGCAAAATTATTTAAACCCAATTCACTTATATTACTGAATTACATATTGTTAATTGAAAAATGTTGTTTGCATAAGTATTCAACTCGTGCTGAGAAAGTTCTCAGTTGGCGAATAGGAAAGAAACAATTACCTTACCAATGGCCTCTACCGGTGAGCCAATGAAGTTACAAGTCACATTAAATGGATAAAACCACTGAAGCATCATTAGTCAGTGTGAATGTGAACCTGAAGGAAAATTAATACCAAAGGGCAGAGTTGAAGTTGTATTTGGAAAAGGGTACAAAATAATATCCAACTGTTTAGATATCCCAGTGAGCACAGTTTGATCATTACTCAGTAAGAGGACACCGCATCATTCCACCTAGGCACTGCCAAGAAAAAGCCATCCCTCAAAACTTAGTGCTCAAACAAGAAGTGGACTTGTGTGAGAGAAGACACAGAGAGGCGAAAAATCACCTTGAAGGAGCTACAGAGTTAAGAAGCTGGGAGTGGAGTAATGGTGCACCAGTCAGCCATGTATGAGAGGGTGGCAAGAAAGAAGCCATTTAAAAAGTACCCTCTTAACGCACTTCTGGTCCAAGATAGAGATTTATGGCCAAAACTCGAAGTGCTATGTGTCGCACAAACCTGACACTGCCCACACTTCAAGGCAAACATTCCCTGAGGATGGTGGTGGCAGCATTATGCTGTGGAGATACTTTTCATCAGAAGGGATTGGGCATCTTGTTAAAATTAAAGGATGATGAAGAAATGGATGGAGCAAAACAAAGGGGAAATACTGCAAACAACCTACTTCAGTCATCTAAAAATGGTTAGCTTGGAAGGAAATTTGCCTTTCAGTAGGACAATGATCGCACAAGGCCAAAGCAACATTAAAGTGGTTAAAAATGTGAATATTCTACAGTAGTACAGTCAATCCCATTGAGAATCTGTGGCACAATTTAAAAATGTTGGTCCACAATCATTGTCCAACCAACTTGAACAACCAGGAGCAAATCTTCCAACAATGGGGCAAAATCACTGTGATTTTCAAAATGCAAAGCATAAAAAAATACTTAAAGGTGACGGTTGAATACTAATGCAAATTCCAATTTTTTTTCTTCATACGAATATTCCCCAACATAAAACCAATGTCAACTTACAATAATTAAGTTCGAGATATAAATACATTTAAATATCTAATTCACTAATATGAGAGAATTGGTCAAGGGTTTGAATACTTTTGCCAGGCACTGTAATTTAAGTGTTCTATGATTATTTATTTAGTAAAATAGCTATGTTAAATTGTTATTTTTTCATCATGATTTTTCCTTCTCATGATTTTCTTTTCTCATTTGAGGCTCCAAGGCACCACAAAAGGAATCAGTTTGAAAAGACCTCCCTAGATATAACCAAACCAAACCAGTCTGACGTTGACAGCAACCAACAGTTGGCTTTTGCATCTAGAAATTAATTTTCTTTTATTTCTCTTACATTTTAAACTCTGCATTGTTGAAACTTTTAGATTAAGGCTAAAGTGACTTTCCAGGCATATCACAAATGATTCTATTTCTTAGTGCCACAGGGCTTTGGTTAAAAGAAAAGCACAGGGAAAAGCCACTCTGGTCCTGTAGAATTTATCACTTTGGTCCCAGAGAATTGATAAGCTTCTGTTTTTTATCCTCTCCTAGTTAAAAACTAGAGAAATGTTTTGGCCCTCCAGAAGTGAAGTTGCCTACCCCTGCTATAGTGAATAGTATGCAATTTCTAACTCTGTGTCAAACATCCATTTGATCTCTGCAGGTACACCCAAAAAAAAGTACATACAACTATATTGTATGGTTTTATACTAATAGAATTTCTTAGAGAGATCTGTTATCAAGTAATACAATAAGATCTTAAACTTGATGTCAAAGGTAGGGGTCATCCACCCTTGTTTTCATTAATCGGCCACCCTACTCCAGTGAGGATAAACTTTCCAGATCCTTGGTGTCCTTTGTTTGTGCTTTTGGACTTCCCTCTTTAAACTCTAGGTTCGCAAATGGGTTCAATTCTGGAGGCAGATAGTCAAAATGTTGGATTTAGATGTGCATTAGGGATTATTGACTTTCTGGAAGATCCACTTGCGGCCCCATTTCAGCCTCCTTGCAAAGGGAACCAGGTTTTTGGCCAAAATGTCTTAGCCAAAATGCCATGTGGCTCTTTATCCACTTCCACTGAGTCAGATTAAATGGTGGATACCATTTTTATCTTTCGGCTTGGTTAATTACGAGCCCAAGACCAGTGGCGGAAAAACAAAAGCCCTTACATTTAAGATTTTCCGCCATGTTTTAGATTTGACCCAATTTCATTTTCTGCACATAGCACATGGAGATGTGTGAAACCTACTCAGCCAAGTCTGAGTTTGTTCCACTCATCAGCCAGCTTTTGTGTGGCACAACGGTTAAGGCGCTTATGGGAGGACAGTCACGTGTTTACCATGATGCTGAGGTCCAGAGTTCCGGCCAAGCGTGTGCTCATTCCAGAGGAAATGGTACTCACTGAGCCAGCAGTGTCATCCTATACTTACTGTTTGTGTCCTTAATTCAACGCAAAAACATCTTCTGGTGTACATAGCCAGAGAACTCTTTCATGTCATCTGACCACAGCAAACTCCACTTAAGTGGGTTTACGTTTGCTTCTTGCTTTCAATAAATCTCTTTTATGGCAACCCTTCCTAAAGATGCAAGTGTAACTGTAGAACTGAACTTACTTAACCTGAAGACCATTTGATTTTTTATGCAATACACACATATACTCAATACCAGACAACAGAGGATTTAAACTATGTCCTAGCAACGGTACAGTAGTTTGTGTGGAGTGGATGCAAATTCAATTTTGTTTGCTTTGTGACTCTAATTTTGACACATAAAATGTAGCAAAACCAGCACACACAGACACACACACACACCCACACACACACACACACACAAAGAAATACAGATACAGCAGCAGCCAGCAAGATTAGTGAACTGTTACCATTAATACAGGGCAACCAGTAGAGTGCAAATGACATTGTGAACCTGAAGGCTAACTCATATTGTTGTCTTTATTTTCCCATGTCACTGTCACAAAATAGTACACAGCCTATAATTTAATATTCAAAATGCCTTTTTACTCGTGCGCAACTCGTACTTAGAATTTTAGTTATGCCTAATGTTTATTTTTCGTTTTTTTATGTTTGTTATTGATTAAAGCCTTGTTATTTACTGCTTGCTTCGGCAAGTAAACAAATGTTTCCTGTGCCAATTAAGCTCTGAAAATGTAATTGAGAGAGAGAAATGCTAGACATTGCAATTTATTAGAATGATTTAAAATCAAAAATGTGTTTCTTTTAATCTAATTTAAACAGATACTAAACATAATTTCTTCCAGGAATTGTTGGCTAAAAAACTGGAGTAGCTATATATCCTCCCTTATCAATGGACTATTGGCCAGTGTCAGATTGGTAGAGTAAAATATGTGTTTAATTTACTAGGAATATCTTTGTCCTGGTTAAACACTGATCAACCTATTAATTAAGACATTTATATACAGTAGGTGAGCAAAATGATACTAGCTGACAAATTGAAGGCAGTATTAATACTGCCGTATTACAATTAAAAAATTCTGGGTCTCTTTCTTACACACCCGTGTTCTGACTGTTCAACACATGCCTGAGAGCGGTAATCATATCACGTTTCCCTCAACATTCACTGAAACTTAAAGATGCATTTCGATATTGTTGGCCACTTGATGTAAAAGTGGCACTGTTGAGCCCAAATGAGTCCCAGAAAATGCTATACTATGTCATGTACTGTATGTGCCAGTGATTCCCATGCTATCAAAACCAGTTGCTTTAAAGCTTGGAATTTCATAGCAAACTGAGGTTTGATAATAATTCTACTTACAGGTTTTGCACATTTAAATAACATATTACACATCCAGCCTACAATACAATGTTTGGAAAAATACTTTGTTAGAAGTCCCAGACTGCATCTTTAAAATGTAACAAAAATAATACAACCACTTCAAAATGTGCAGTCATATTAATCATTAACAGTCAGTCAACTAACCGCAGTCACCTTCATGGTCATCGCCCGCTCAGCCAAAAGGACATTTGACGTCAGAAACACTCACAAATTACAGGTAGTAGTCCCATGGAGACATTTGTTTCTGCACTGACATCTCCCTGGTAAGTTCTTGATGTTCATAAACAGATGTATTTTCATTCTATCTCTGAGGGTATACGTTCTTGTTCTTAGGCTCTCTTGCTTAGAAGACTAATTAGCAAGTACATGGGTAACCAATACAATGGCAAACACCTAATCGTGTTGACGCTAACCCATGAGCTAATCTGATGTACATGCTGCCTTGGTTTTGATAAATATGGCTGTAGCCTACTTTCTTACAATATTTTATGTGAGTAAAACATTCGGGTGTGATGACTTTTGTTATGTGCTCTATGTTGTGCTCTCAGTGCTGTGGTCAGTACTAAATAACTATAGACATACTTCCTGGTATTGAAACAGGAAAGTAAACAACCTGATCTAATTGATTATCCCATTCGTTGTGCATCTGCTGGTTAACGTTTTCAGTTTTCACCCGATTGTCTCTGAATTAATGCTTCCATCATGAATGTATCCCATAGACCTAAGCATACTATGTCAGTTATACTCTTCAATTTAGTTAATGCTAAGCATTATGTTCCATTGTTCGCCAGGTAGATGGGAGAAATGATAAGAACCAGCTGGGATCAATGGATGTGCAGGAGTCTGGATGCAACAACACCTCAGATCCTCTGTGCTGTAAGTCGTCGTCGTGGGTAACAAGCAGTATCAGCATCGTCTGTGATAAAAGATTACATGTTGAATGTACCAGTTTTCTCTGACTGTGCCCGTTATACTGATTGCCCTGCGTTTCCCTCCTGTCTGTGTGTTTTCAGATGAGGAGGGGTCAGGCTCATTAGCTGTGATCATTATTCCCGCCCTCCTGGCTTTCAGCACGGTGGTCACAGTGACCAGCATATTGTGCATCCTCAGTCAAATCAGAAAAGCATCCCAGGAGAGAACCACCTCTCCGGCCTATTACACAAACCAAGGTACACGTAAAACCTAGGTAACATTAGCGTGCTCGATCTGCAATATAGTCTAGTGACATCAATGAAGTATTTCACAGCAACACATTATAACACACTGACACGCAATGAGTTCTTGCCCATATTATATCAACCATTCATAAACATGACTAACATGCGTCCGTGCAGGACCAAGTACAAACACTGCGATATCAACCTTATGAAACAACTCCCAGTTACAAGTCAAACGCGTGCTCTGGTGTGTTTTTCACACTTGTACTGCCCTGCATTCAGCGGGTGATGTGTGTCCGTCCACAAGTCCCGTGGGTCCATGGGAGATCCCCGGTGATTGCACTCTGGAGGGCCTGGAGTTCTGTCACACCGGCCGCTATGGCCCTGTCTGCAGTGGCACACTCAGAAGGGAGCACAGCCTCACTGCTGTGGTGGTCAAGACTCTGGAGGGTGAGTATTTCAGTCAGAGGGTGTGTGAGTGGGGGGAACTTTTTGTTGAAACTATTTCAAGAGCTTGTCTCAAGCGAGCTCGGAGGTGTGACTGCTTTGCGTGTACCTCACAGGGAATTTCGTTCCCATATTTTTGCAATGTAGTGAAACGAGTTCTGTTCCTTGGACTTCAGTCCAGTCCCTTGTAGTTCACTGCACTGTCTCTCCTTTCAGGTTGCTCAGACCCGTCTGTGGCTAAAGAGTTTGTGGACTGGATCCTGTTTCACGGGGTAGTGTGTAAACATCAGAACCTGGTCCGGATGCTATGCTGCCAGACGCAGCAACTACCCATGTGTCTGGTTCTGGAGGCCTTTAGTCCCGGAAACCTCCTGCATTACCTGTGGACTCTGAGGAATGTAAGACCACAGTAGCTACAGGGTCCCCAAGTGGTTCGAGGTACTGCATTGCAGTGTAGCTGCATCCCTGCAACCTGGGTTCTTATCTCTAGAAGAAAATGTATGATAATTGTTTACAATATAGTTCAAGTTCATTAGCAAATAACCAATACATTGGAAATTATAGTCATCAGAGCTCTAACTAATCAACATTGTTGAATATTAATAGTGCTGTAATTCGATTCCCAATGTTCATAAATATTCAATATTCAGGTACTGTACATTTAATTAAAATAGAAGGCATTTATTGGAAGGTCCACGGGGGAAATCCTTCGTCATTTTCATTTTGAGACTTTACTGAATAAGATTACATTAATGTCCCTGATCTCCAGAGGGATTCAAAGTTCTTGGATCAACTCCAGCACTTCTCAGAGAGATCAGTGTATTTGGTGGCAAAGCAGGTGGCAGCAGGCCTGGTAAGTCATTTTATGTAGCATTCTGAGATCTAATAAATCCTAATGAAAGGCTGCAAACAAAACAAGCTGTGCGCAGTTAACTGTGTTAGGTCCTAGAGCACGTTATAGATACCTGTTACGGCAGTATCACAGTCACAATTTGACACCTTATGGGAAACATTGGTACTGCATGTAAACAATGCAAGCCTTGAGTAAGGTATACCATTGACATCATCTTTCTATCTCCATTTAAGGTTCTGCATGTTATGTATATGGGAACATCACACACTAAATCCCACTATCTTCATTCAGGAATATCTGTTGTCAGAGCATAGGATTGTGCATGGTAATGTTGCTGCGCGGAACATCCTGATTGGCTCAGGGCTCTCTGTAAAGGTGTCAGGATTGGGCTTAGCTTTCGAGGCCCGCCAGCCTTTGACTGGCAAGCTGGCCACACAGAGGACAGCTGAGGTCCCTCTTAAATGGCAAGCTCCAGAGAGGATGATGAAGCAGCCAACCACTGACCGAAGCGATGTGTGAGTTCTGGGAAAAAGATGTCAGAGGCCATAACCAAATCTTGCTCCAGCTAGTTTGTACCACAGGAGATTTTTGTGACAAAAATCTTCATGCTTTGTTTTTCTCTCTCAGATTTTCTTTCGGAATTGTCCTGTATGAGTTGATCACATTGGGTAATGTGCAGAAACATTTGTTCCTGTATACATTCCTATTAATCAGTCATATTCCAAATTAAGGTTGGAAGCAGAATTGCCTTTGTTCACTGAGTACATTTACCTAGGATTTGATTTGGTGTAAATGTGCTGCTAATGGCAGACAACATATAGGGACAGAATACACCAAATCTACTAAATTCAGCACCATTAGCAATAAACTGATTTTCCCTATCCCTTCTCCAGGCTCTCCCCCATACCCTGATCTGGAGCCTCAGTGTGTGTTTAGCCAACTACAGAAATCATATCGGATGAAGCGACCAGAACACTGTGGAGGATCCTTGTAAGTGACCCACTCCCCGGCAAAGACCAGTCTACAGCTCATATAAATGCAAATGTTTGGTCTTGTAATACATCTCAATGTTGTAGAAACATGTTTCTTCAGACGTTTCCTGTGGGAAAAAATGTGGCTATTATGCTCAGGTATGACCTTATGAAGTACTGCTGGATGTGGAGCTTTAAGGACCGGCCGGCGTTCTCTGCCATCATCAAGCTCCTGGAATCCTACACACGTCTGGCGGACACTAAAGACATCTGCATCCCAGAGGCCATGAACATATCGGACTACAGCAAGAGGGCAGGCGTGCTCCCTTAAAATATGTAGGCTCTGGAAAGTAGTAGAGTTTACTGATTTAATTTTTTTCCCCATCAATCTACACACAATACCCCATAATGAATTAGCAAAAATGTGTGCAAATTTACTGACAATGCAAAACATACAGATGGCTGACAAATTAAAGGAAAAAACAACATAGTGTCTCAGTAAGGTGTTGGGCCACAAGCCGCCAGAACAGCTTCATTGTGTCTTGATATAGATTTTATGAGTCTCTGAAACTTTACTGGAGGGATTGAACACCTTCCTTCCAAAAGATATTCCCCCATTTGGTGTTTTGAAGAGGGCTGTAAAACACATCGGTCTAAAATCTATAGGTGTTCAATTGGGTTGAGACTTGGTGACTGCACAAGCCATACCATAGGATTCATATCATTTTCATACTTATCAAACCCTTCAGTAGCCCCTAGTGCCCTGTGGATGTGGGCATTGTCATCCTGGAAGAGACCCAATAGTGAACCCTCTTTCAAAGTCACTTAGATCCTTTCCTCCTGCCTTGATCCAAAATTGAGGTCAACTGGGCCTGCTCAGCATTTTTATACATGTTACAGAGCATGATGAGATGTTCATGGTTTAATTCTATCATTCAGTACACCTGTATGGAAGCATCTGCATTTGTTGTTTCTCCACTTATTTATTCAGGTTTTCCCTTTAATTTGTCACCAGTCTGTATTTTGTGTACCTAAGTATTCAGACCCTTTAGTTAGTGCTTTGTGGAAGCTTTGCACACCTGTATTTGGGCAGATCCTCACAAGCTCTGTCAGCTTGCAGTGGGGTTCAACATCGGCTGTGGCGGGGCCACTCAAGGACACTCACAGGCGTGTCCCAACGCCACTTCAGCGATCTCCTGGCAGTGTGCATCGAGTAGTCGTCGTGCAAAGATTAATCTTCACCCCAGTCTGAGATCCACTGCACTTCAGATCAGGTTTTCATCAAAGACTTCTGTATTTTGCTCTGTTCATCCTTCCCTATATCCTGACCTTTCTCCCAAGTCCCCGCCACAGAGAAGCAACCACATACCTTAGCACGTTCCCATCACCTCACTTCATTGTAGACATGGTATTAGCCTGGTGATGAGCAATACCTAGATTTCACCAGGTGTTTAGGCATAATGATTCAATTTTGATGTCATCAATCCAGCTAATCTTTTTCCTCATGCTCTCTGAGTCACCCAGGCAGCATGTCATAACGCATTTTACCCAGGAGTCACTCTACAACAAAGACCAGATTGCTTAGTTTGTCCAGACGGCCAGCTCTAAGAGGTCTTGGTGGTTCAACACATTTATGGATTCCTCTATGGACCTGAGAACTTTCCATTCTGTAGGATTGAGGATGTATTTTATCTATGCCTCGACACAACTCTATCTCAAAGGCCTATGGACAGTTCCTTGGACGTCGTGGCTTGGTTTTCGCTCTGACATGCACGTTAAAGTGTCATACATTAAATAGACAGGTGTGTGTCTTTTTGAATCATGTCCAATCAACTGAATTAAAATCTAGAGACATCTCAAGGGATGATCAAAGGACACAGGATGCATCGGAGATGAATTTTTAGTGTTATGGCAAAGGGTCTGAATCCTTATGTACACTAGATGTTTCAGTTTTTATTTTTAATATATTGGCACAAATTTCTAATGTTTTTTCTTTTTCCAAAGACACTGTATATGCATAAAAATGACCACACCTTGTCTCAGAGAGGTCAACACCAGTCACTCTCGCAATCAAAATGAGGTTCTGTTTTTTTCAGATGAATGATTATAAATGGATGATTATAAAATCTAAAAGATCCAGAGAAAAAAAAAAACATGCCCTCTTTGTGGAAATCAAATGCCTGGCGTCAGACCTGGAAACAGGGAAAGAGAAAAGTAGTGGAATGTAAACTAAATAGCAATAACATAAAATACCTTGTGAGAATATGAGAGAAAATATGTTTGATTTATAAAAAGAAGAGGAGGACCTACAGTAGAACCCATCCCTGGGGACACCGGTATTGAGAACCTGTGGAGCAAACCCAGAGACTCTCCACGTCAGCTGGTAGGAGTAGCTGGCCTGAAAGGAGGCAACCCAAGAGTTCACAGTTTGAGACATTTGAGGGTGGAGAGGAGGGGCTTTTACAGGGCCTCCTTTGAATCTTATCGTCACAACCCAGGTCGATAACCTTTGAAAGACCGTACCCATGAGCCAAAAGGGAGAACGATTCAGCTGAATAAAATACATAGATAGAAGGAGTGAGAAAGAGAGTGAATATTGTAACAGTGCACGACCCTTTGGGTAGGGTTGAAAGACAGGTAAAGGGGACAGAGGTGATAGTAAACCCTGGATTGAGGGTTGGAGTGAGATAAACAGCATCTAATGAGGATAAGGACAAGGGCATTCATCACCTCTCTGGATTTCCATTTATTTAAGAAATTGTACGAATGAAAAAACAGGGTGTCAACAATAGAATATTGTGAACTAGTGTCATAAAATCAGGAAAGTCATTTTTTCACCACTTTTTATTGTCAAAATTGTTACCAAATTTTAAATACAGAAATCACCACAAGACATTTACTGCTCCTTAATCAGCGAGTATCACTTATGTGCCTTTGATTGTAGTAATGAGACATGTATTATAGTGGCCATACAGGGAGAGAGCACCCACCGTGACATGGTGTTGGAGTCACTCAGAATACGTTACATAAAAGTGGTATTTTTCCAATGTACTGCACACACTATCTGGACTGTTGATGTTTTTTTAAAGCACTGCTTATTGTTGACTATGACGCCAACAAACCGGCACTTTGGACCACGTTGAGCTGACATTTATAGTACTGTTTCAGTTTCTCTCTAATCTCTAAAGACAATTCAAAACAAAACTCATCACATTGTCTCCATCACTCACACTCATATCTAAGAAGAGAGAGGCACAAACCACTATCTTCAGAACAGCACACCCAGTTATGTGGAAATGGAGAATGTCCTTGCTCAACATAAAGGATCAAGAACAGGAAGATTCCAGTAAATATGTTTGTCCTCATGACTCAAAAGTAACTGCAGAAATGTTTCACACTACTGAGCTGAGCCGAACCAAGCCAAGATGAGCTGTGCAGGACTGGTTACACATAGCTGCTGAAAATATCCAAGTCAACAAAACACGGTTCAGGACGGCACTATAGTGTGAAAGTTATATTGTGTGAAAGTTATAAAGTGAACCCCAAAAAATATAACTCTGTAAACTGTATTTACTTTACCATAGAATAAAAGCAAAGAGATTGTAATGCCTTTTAGGTACTACTGAATGTCCAAAGCCTCTTAAAACAGAAGCAGAGAAGAACAAAAACCAAAGATAAACCTACGTTCATAGGAGGCAATATCTAACCACAATGACATTGGTAAGCCAAATTAAAAGAGGACAAACCCTTACAGAGTAAGGATAAAACCTGCTTCTGCGTTTGGTTTAGTCAATAAAAACACTGACACTAGTACTAAAGAGACCAGGTATATATTAATCTCCATTATGGTATACACCATAATTATCCTGACATCTTTAAAATATAGTACTGTAATTCAGAGTGATTAAAATAACTGGTGGGTATGTAAAGTCATTGAATTATAGCACTATTCAATTGTGCTTGCAGGAAAATGAAACAAATCTCATCTGAAAATGGTTTGAAGATTTTGTAAGGAATAAACATGTGACCACCAAAAAGCAACAATACATTTCTGGTGCCAGAAAGCAAAAAAAAAAAAAAACCTGATGAGAAAATAACTCAGAATGGCAGAACACAAGAAATCTATGAACCACATGAAGTCTGTCCTCCATTAAAGAAAAAAAAAAAACAAGAACACTTCATTTGGATAGTCCATCTGTGGATTTACACTAGTCATTTAGTACTGTAGACGCTCTAATCCAGAGCGACATTCAGAAGCAATTAGGGTCAACTGTCTTGCTCGAGGACAGAACACGGGATTTGATCTAGCAACCTTTTGGTAACTGTTCAATGCCCTAAGTGCTTGGCCATCTGATCGATGCTCTACAGACAACCGACAGCCATCAGTACAACTATCTACTAACCTTAACTGCAATTACTACCCAATTACTAACACTAACCATAACCTTAGCAATCATTTCCTTAGCAACAGATTGTGTTGATAGTATGATAATATGTAGAACATCTACAGATTGACTATCTGGACTTTCCAACTAAAGTGTGACCAAATATACTTCAAATTGAGAGCATGCCATGTGAAATCGACCTTATTTAGTAAAAAAAATAAGGTTGATTAGTGTCAGTTGTATTTTTGTGCTGGCATTTTTTTTCTTTACATCAGTGTTATTGAACTATTATTTGTAGGGAACCCATTTTTCTCCCCTCCTTACATTCTGGCGACCCCATTGGGGTGGTTGAAATGAAGACTGCTGGTTCTCCTTGTGCTGGGTTCATTGACAACATTTCCGCTGTGCTAATGTCAGCCTGCAATGACAAATCCTATCATCTAGCCTTTGTTTTTGCAATTGTGAGCTATTGGCTATCTGAATCAGCGCTTGACTACCCTTGAACTTGCTGCAAAATAGCCCCTGTTGAGTAGTAGCCCTCTAAGCAAAAGTATAGCCAACATTGCCTATTAATTTAAAACAAAAACACATTAATTCTAGTTTAATCATCTTTCCTATGTGGACAGCCTGTCGGTAATAAATAACACATTGATTTTCATTTCCGGGCAACAATTGGCTGTATGAAGTTTGTTACTGATAAAGCAACATAAGCATACCAGACTATCGATTGTAGGCTATTATGACTATGTGAGAGAGAATCTTTAAATACAAAATGCATTTTTTTATGAAGTGAAAATTTATCCAATTAAATTTCTCAACAAGATGGTTACAGTCCCATATATATTCCTTTCTGAAAAAAAGGAAGTGTTTATCAAAGTATGGCGACCCCAATACAAGTCCCCTCTTGGTGTTGCAACCCAGACTTTGAATAACTTTGCTTTACAGTCTTCCCAAATTACTTCCTATGAATAGTGAAAATACTTTAAAATAACTGTAGTAATCTCAAGCACAATTTCTGCATAAGGGACAGTACAATACATACAAGACCGAACAGTACTCCTCCAGATGTATTGTAAAGACATGGTAGACAAGATACCCAAACCCTGTCATAATCAAAAACTAAAATGGCTAAGGTACAGTACATTATCCATCAAGTTGCCATGATGAAAAAAGGCAAATACATCTTACAAAAAATATACGTCCTTTTTCGATCCGCTGTGGAAAGCTAGCAGCTAGTAACTCCGCTGGACGGCCTGTTGACAAGCCATGTGCGAGTGTGAGTTTACAGCAGGTCTTTACATCTACTACACTTTGCAACTCCAAAGAGATGTTGGGAACAAAATGTAGGAGACAGACCACAACAGGTAGTACACACATGCCGGAGGGAAAGAGGAACAGAACACCATGACAACTCCTGCAAAACAAAACAGAAAAATAAAAAGGAGATGAATAGCCCCTCTAATTAACCTTTTTCTATTGCTACATTTCCTGTGACCTGAAACATGAACATACTCTGGAAACCTTCAATTCGATTCCACCGTGGCCTTCAAAGGTATTCGCCTCCTTGGATTCATCCATATTTTGTATTGCAACATTAAATCAATCTGAATTTAACTGATGTTTTATTTTGGATAAAATACATGAATTTCAAATATAAATCAAATGAATTAATTGCATAAGTATTCACCCCCTTTGCTATGACACACCTGAATTGGCTGTGGGTCAACCAATTGTCTTTAGACAAGTCACAGAATTAATTGAAGGGAGTCCGCCTTTGTGCAATTAAGGAGTTGCACAGGATTTCAGATTAAAAACACCTATGAGAGGTCCCACCGCAAAATTCTTAACGAAAATTACATTAGGACGACAATGAATATATCAAAGCAAATCCAGAAAAAGGTTCCATAAAATGCACAAATCAGGGGTAGGATATCAAAACATTTCAAAGGCAATGAATACCCCCCGCATACAGTAAAGGCTTATCCTTATCCCGTTTTCATTCTATTTCTATTTTCTTATTCTATGTTTTATTATTATGATGTTGTTTTGATGTTTTCATTTGAGTATCTGTTTTTATGCTATTGTATTTTTATATTTTTTCTTTTTCTTTGTAAAGCACATTTAATTGCTTCTATGTATGAATTGTGCTATATAAATAAACTTGCTTGCTTACTTATTAAAAAATGGAGAGAATATACACAACTGTGAATCTATCTAGAACACGTCATCCTCAAAAACTGAGTCTCCAGGTGAGAAAGAAACTAGTAAGATTGGCCAGCAAGAGGCCTATGGCAACTCTAAAGGAGTTACAGTCTTCCATAGCAGAGTTGGGAGATACTGTGCCTACTGCAATTGCCAAGGGGCTTAACAAAAGTGGCCTTTATGGCATCCAAAGCACACAGTGTGACTTTGGATGCAAATCTAAAGTCAAAGCCTGAATTAAATTCAGAATATGTGGTAAGAGCTGAAAATCGCTGTTCACCAAAGGTCCCCTTCCAACTGGACAGAGCTTGAGCAATTTTACAAAGAGGGCAAACATTGCTCTGTCCAAATGTGCAAAGCTGGTAGAGACTTATTCAAACAAACTCATGGCTGTAATTGCTGCCAAAGGTGCCTCTACCAAATATTGCCTAAAGGGGTTGAATACTCAATCAGTTATTTTCTGTTTCATATTATTTGTAATGAATTTAGAACATGTAGAATTTGTAGATTTTATTTTTCACTTTCACATTATGTACTTGTGTTGATCAGTGATAAAAATGTCTAATGCATTTTGACAATTTTGAGTCCATGTTGTAACACAATTCCAAGGGGGTGAATACTCTGGAGAGGTACTGTGGATTTTATGGTTATTTCTGTTCACTAGCCAAATAAAATATAAATCTATTATTAGCCATACCGTTTTGATTCTCTTTAGCAGAAAGTTTGTTGAGCTTACCAACTCGGCAACACTTGTGATAAAAAAGTTTTGGTTAAATTAAATCTGTATTTAGCAGTTTAATGCCAATTTCTGAATTGCCTTACATTAAGAACAGATGGCCTGCGTCAAGATATATATGGCTAATTGTAGCCTATTCAAATGTCTGTTGGGCAGGTTCTCATCATTCCAGCCTGCTACACCCACCTGTCACATGCATGAGCTAGTAATTAATAGGCTATTTTTCCTGATTAGAGGGATTTTTTTGGGGAGGCAGCAGCTGAACTCTGTAAATACAGACATTTGAAATCTACAGAACTTGGACTAACTTTGTACTTAGCTAACATTCACTGCCGTGAATTCATTATAATGTTTAGATGATTTTAGGATAACGTAAGCTGAACTACGGCTCTATGAATTAAGCAGTTTACACCTTTTTTACACCATTGCTGCAACAAGAAGACTTGGGCACGACACAATATAATTTGGGTGAATAGACCCAAAAGGCAGGTCCTGGTGACATCTCTGGTGTAAAGTAGAGGTAAAGGAATACCTGAGCAAAATGTGATGTTGCTGTTTAGCTCAAGGAAAGAGGTGCTCAGGCGGACCTGGGGGGGTTGGATTCAGGCTTGCAAACTATATTCTTTAGTGGATACTTGCCCATTATTCTTCAAAAAATCTTCAAACTTGGTCAAAGTTCAAGGTATCATGGTTAGACAGCAATGTTCAAGTCTTGTCATTATTTAGATTCAAAACTGGAACTTGTCTACTCCATCCAAACTGGAACTTGTCTAGTCAGGGACATTCAGTCTTTTTGGTATGCAACTCCAGCGTAGATCTGGCCTTGTAGCTTATTATCTCACACCCTGGTGTTTTCCACTCAGTGTCAATGTCAAGCACACTCATATCATTACAGCCATGTTGTGATAGATTTCCCCAAACATATGGCTTTGTGTTATGAATAAGCATTATTCTTAATGAATATGCAAAATATGCATTATGTTCCTTTTTTTGAAAATTTTATATTGATCTAATTTATTTTGCAAAGTTACTTGTGTGCCTTGCTGCACATTTTGGAATATGTCCATCCTGTCTATTTTGTATCATTAGGTCATTGTGTAGACTCAACAATATTGTCAAACGTTCCTCACCTTTCTCCAGTCACAGCTACAGAACTCCACTGTCACCGTTTTAAAAATCACCAATGGACCCATAGTGAAATCACAATTAAATTTACCTCGATTCCATTTTGTAACACAAAACTTTTTGAAAAATTTTAAGGGGTGAATACTTATGATCCCCACAGTATGTAAGCTTGTGAAATCGATCTAGTTGCCCCAGGCTTGCACAACACAACAGATACACCTAATAAACCCATCAAACATTTGATCATTTGAAGCAGATGTGTAGCACTAGGCCAGAAACTAAACTGCACACCCTTTTGGGTCCCCTGGACCAGAATTAAGAAACTCTGCTCTGGTGCATTACCTCCAGCATAGACCACCTTCTTCCAGGCCTGTGACTCCAGGACCCTGTCGTGAGGGTAGAAGCCCTGGTTCACCATAAGCAGGATCAGGACCACAGCAATGATCCGAAGGATCACAGGGTTACCTCCGGTCAGCAGGGAGATACAGGCCAGGATGGCAGAAGCGTAGATACATGGCAAGCCCCGGTACATGAAAGGGATGCCTGTAGATAAAAAAAAACACAGACAAGACCCAAATTAGAAATTCTCAATCTTAAATTGCCAAAGACCTTTATCTTTAAGCTGAACTTCTGAATAGCAAATAATTCGAGATGCTGTCCTAGAAAGTCGAGAAATGGCTGATTCTATGCGTAGCACTCTCACAAATGCGTCCGTGCTTTCTGTTTTTATCCCTTACCACTGGAGAAGAAGCAGAGGCGGACAAACACTGACAGGACATAGCACATGCACAGGATGTTGTCCAGTAAGTCATGTGTCCTCAGGAGCAATGATGTTGCAATCCCAAAGGTTGTGAAATCTGCAAAATCATCCAACTTAGCACCTAGCCAGGAAAGAAAGACAGAACTGGTTATACTGTACATCATTACACTGGTTATACTGTACATCACTGGTTATACTGCAAATGGATTGTGTGTGTGTGTGTGTGTGTGTGTGTGTGTGTCTGAGCATGTGTGTTTATGTAAAATTGGTCTATCCTTAGTGGAAATTTCAGTGTCAGCCTTACAAGCCTGCCACTTCCCTCTGTAAACAACATTCCCAAACACCACAGTCTAATTGTCTGTCCAAAGCAGGCAGCCTGTTTTCGCCAAGCGACAAGCATGAGGTGATTCTGATCGCTGCTCCAATGAACGACATGGAATTCCATAGCACAGGGGTCAACAATTTTAGCAATTTCAGGTATGCGGAGAGGCCAAAGCATTGGGATAGAACAGACAATGGAAGCGCGATCCCCCCCGAATTAGACTGATTAATCGGAAAGTGACTGTTCAATTCACACAAATAGGGGGTACAACAACACCCACCTGCAGTCATGCAGAAAAAACAGTGTTGGGACACAAAGCCCCTGAAATGTCCGGGTGATGAGGTATTGTGGTGCACCTGCTGGGAGCTATTTCAGGCTACAGTGCATGGTAGTGTAGACGTGACTATCTGCACACAAGAGGTAATCATGTAAAGCCACTTGTGTCTTTTGTTAGATCACGTTTTTAATATGCTGTGAATGTGATCATTTGACAAATGTGCTGTGCTTAGTACAACTTTAGTTTGCTTAAAGTTTAATCAAATCAGCAAGTAAATATAAGGTCATGTTATCAATGTCTCCTAATAATACAAAACAGTCTTAAAATAGCCCTATGACAGAAGGAAGTCACAAAGCTTGGAACAAGCGTGATTCAGAGAGAAGCAGATCAGCACATCTAACCCGACAGTACACGTACTGTGCAGGATTACACAATAATTTTGGGGTGCTCAGACTCTGGATTCCCTTTTAAGAATGTTTTTCTGGTTTGGTGAAACCCTGTTGCAGCATGTGAACTGCTATGACATAGCTACAGTATGCTGATCTGCTCCTACCATTGTAAAATATGCATACATCCGGTTGGTAAAGGATCGTTTCTCTATTATACATGCCTTCTTTCTTGTCTTCTAAGGACTAACTGTTCCTTTTAAGCTATTTGACTAGCTACAGTATAACGAGCAGGAGTCCAAGTCCAGGCACACAGAACAAAGACATGATTGTGGTGTTGGTTTGGCAGTTGGCAGTTAGCTAGTTGTTTGAGAGTAGACAAAGAGATTGTGCTCAAATGTATCAGTTGATAAATATTTGAATGTAACGGTTTTCTTCATAATTGAAGGTAAATGCAAAAGATGAATTAACTCATAAAATCAGCAAGAAGATGTACTATGTACTGAGCTATATCTACTCTTTTTATTAGCTAGCTTCAGGTAGCTTCACATTCCAGCTCATGCTCAAACTGTACTATAACGGTAGACAAAGCATGTCTGCCTGTCGTTAACTCTATCTGCATGCCACAAATGGCAAGTCAAAAACCGAACTCTTCATTGATACAATGCTGAACCATCAATCCATGTGAATTAGTCCCATGTTGAAAAGAAAATATATCCTGTCGATTGAGCAGGCTATGGTGTTACATACTTTAGGGGTGGCAGATAGCCTAGCTGTTAAGCATCCAACTTGGAAGTCCCAAACCAAGATGAAAAATCTTTTCTGTCCTTGAGCTCAGTTTGGCAACCCCCATGCACCTCTTCAGTCAAATTTCAGTTGGTCCTTAGGTTTAATTCACAACTGAATAAATGTAATACTTTTTAGTTTATATTTATTTTATAACCTATCGTTCATTTTGTCTTTGATGTGCTTTTGTAAAGGCCTACTAATATTATAAATGCCCAACATATTTTCCCCAATCCTATTGTTAACAAAAATATTATAATCATGCAACTTAACTTTCAAATTACCCAATATGTTTGTGAGAGATAGAAAGTTATATTTAATTGGTCATCAACTCAGTCTTTAAGCCTCGTGGCTCAGTAATTCAGGGTAAGTGAAGTCAGTCATAACTTAAACTGAGCCAGACCAGGTTAGTTCTAGGAGATACATTGCCATAGGTATGCATGCCTGGGTATAGGGTGAGTTAAAAGTCAGAGTGACTAACTCCTCTATCACACATGTTATTATGCCCTGCAGACTGTGTGGCTGTGTGTATATGTGTTAGTGTATGCATGTGTTTGTGTGTGTGTGTGTGTTAGTGTATGCATGTGTGTATGTGTTAGTGTATGCATGCCCACATGTATCTTTTTGTTTAACAGCTCTACCACCACAACACTGGCTGTTGTAATGGAATGAACTGTTTTTGTTAACACTGCTTATAGAATAGAGCTATTCTCATCCCAGACTGATTCCTGCCACCTGGCTCTCAAACAAACCTTGTAATAAAGTATGTTTCATGCTACTGCATTGGTCACTGTTGAAGTTTATCTGTGGCCATCAATCCACTTACCTAGAGCAGAGCATGCATCCAGTCGCCTGGCAACTGCCCCATCAGCCAAATCCAGCAGATAGCCAATCAGGACCAGCCAGCATGCAGCATGTTTGTGTCTGGAAATGAGGGTCAAATGTCAGTAAGCATTTACAACCGAATAATCAATGTTGCACAACTCGAGGGCTGGTTTGTTGAAAGAAGATTTCCTTTATATTCTACTCAGTCAACTTAGTGCTTGCCGCACCATATGCATTTCATATTTACATCAACATGCTGGATCGTGTCTGAGCTGTGTAATATTTTACTGCATGTCCTAATCTTGATAAGCTTCTTGAAAAAAACAGTCTTCCCTAAATAGCTCTGCTTTTCTTGGCTCAATATGTGTTTTGTCCATAGACATTACACAGGAGCTTATGTCAACTGTCAATACAACATAAAATCTTGTTTTTGGTAAGAAAAAACCAAAATAGAATTAACAAAAATGTACGATATAGGAATATAGCTACACTACCTCTCAAACGTTTTAGAACAGCTCAGTTTTTCCAGTTTTTATTGAAATTCACAATGAAATTTAATGTCTTAATGTACTCTGAAATTAAAACATAGAACAAAAATACGATTGGAGACAAAAAAGAAATCATGGAATCATTTTGTTACACAAAATGTATTGAACATTTTTGACTGATTAAAGTAGCCACCTTTTGAAGACATAACAGCCGACACACACTTGTGCCATTCTTTCTAAAATGGAAATCAAATATTTTTCTGAGAGTTCCTCCCAACACTTTTGCAGAAGTTCCCACAAATGTGTTGCACTTGAAGGTTGCTTTGCTTTCACCCTTCTGCCCAGTTCATCCCAAACCAGCTCAATGGGGTTTGGACAGTGTGTCTGGACACTGTGCTGGCCATTCCATGATTTGAAGCCTACCGTCTTGTTCTTTTCTTTTAAAAGGTAGTTCTGACATGGCCTGAAGGTATGTCTTAGGTCATTATCTTGCTGTAGGATGAACCCCTGGCCAATGGAGCTTACACTAGAGGATTTTGCATCAAGATGCAAAATGCTATGGTAGCCGTTTTGGTTCAGGATGCCACTCTGTGCAAGTTGCTAACTCTGGATCCAGAAAAAGAGCCCTAGACCATCACGCTTCCTCCTCCATATTTGACAGTTAATGTCACACACTGAGGAACCATCCTTTCGCCTACTTGACGGCATATATAAACCCTGCGTGAGGAATCAGTCCATAGGAACTTCTAGTCTTCAGTAGTACACTGACAGCACTTCAAGGCAAGGCAAGCCTCTTTTTCTTATTTTGCCATCAAAGCAATGGCTTTTTAACTGCCACTTGATCTGTCAAACCTGCAGCTCGAAGTCTTATTGTCACAGCTGAAACTAAGACTTGCATACACTTCGACCAGTATTAAGCTGTGCTTGAAGCTGTTGTCTTGTAAGCCGGCAATCACGCAAGCTGTTGACTCTCAGAAACTTGTCTTCTGATTCTGTTGTGTCTGCCAGACCTCTTCCAGTCAAAGTTTTTCCTCCACTTGAGGGCGTAGGAACATGTACTCATTGACAACTTGGCTTTCTTTGCAATATCTCTAAAGAAAAGACCTACACTTTTAAGGGTTATAATGGTTTGTATGTCTTCCTTTATTAATTGCCTTTTTCTCATCATTCTGATAGCAATATACTACTTCCTGCAGTACAATACTGTCCAAATAATGCTTAAGAGGGGGTAGTAACACAGTCGGTTCCAACACTGTTTTTGTAGACAGAGGGTTTGTAAGTAACCCATAAAAGTAGGGACATCTGCAGGAAATGTAAGCATCAACTTTCAAGGCTTAATTTACTTCCATTGCAGCATAACAGCTGTAAGTTGTTAACCCATTACTTGTTCCCAGAAAAAGGGCTTCTTTTTTTTTTTTTTACCTCTGGCAGCTTTTCAGGGTATTCACTGGACATCAAAAGCTTAAATTTCAATAAAAACTGGAAAAATGTGGGTGTTCTAAAACTGTTGACCAGTAGTGTATGTGTATCTAATGTAACAGTAAAAATAACTATCCAATAATTTACTGGTAGATACTTTAATGTGTGTTCACTCACCCATTCAGGCTGCAGAGAATTGAGGCCATACCCATGAGCATGTTGGCCACAGACAGAGCATTGGCTGCATTTTTGCGTATGAACTCCTTGATCTGGACACCAGTGGCCTGCTCACTCAGAAATAGCTTTTTGGTGCGCTGGAAGAAACCTAAGAACAGTGAGGACAGTGATTTCTGTTAGCTGTGGCTCTATTTTTGATTCACTTAGCTGCTCTGAAGAGGATTATAGCAAAAACACTACAGATATGATAGGATCACGTCATATCTGATGGCCATACTTAAACTGCTGTACAGTATGTCAAAAGTGCCATCCTTTTTAAACGAATAAGTCAAACAAACCAAACACACGAAAGATGGCTCGTTTGGCTAATTTGGCTTGCTACTTATGTGGCCCCTTCGCAACACCAGGACAGCAATCAGCAGCTGTACCAAGAAATGAAAAAGGGGAAATTAAAGGGGAAAAGTAAAGCCCCATGCAACCCCAACCATACAGCATTAAAACTACAGTAGCACTAGTATAAGGGAGAACTTAAATATGAATGGTAAAGGTTGTATTCATACTTTACACATAATTATATAATGTAATTTGTTATCAAAGAATGAACATTTGCAAAGATAATTCATTTTTAATGTACAAATTTTACATTATTTACAATCCTAAACAAAAAGGTAGTCATCTAACTAATAAAAAGTAGTAGCACTTACCAAGAAGTATGTAAGTTTATTGGAGACTCACCATTCGATAGACTAATCCACTTTCAGAATAAAACATTGAAATGAGGGGCTGGCACAGTATATACAGTAATATATAATCAGTATAATAATACATTGGATTTAGAGTGTTTTCCAAAAACAAATCCATGGACAAGCTGTGTCAAGCAAAAGCACTTTCATGTTGTCCATAGGCCCAAAGGCCTGGTCAGGCTCACTTGGGATGATAATGTCTCACTAACAGATAGTTGAAGGTCTATGTCCCTGGAGTGTGAACAAGTTGTCTATACTGGGAAATGTGCCTCTAGTTTTATGTGTGAATCCTGTAATGGCACTAGATCTACAAATAAACCTACAATCTTTTATAGCTGAATTCCAGGGGGAATTTGTTACTTCTGTTACTTCTGTTACCCAAGTAACGACAATCAGTAAACAGTAGTCATAGCTGGTGCTTCCAACGTTGGCAACCCTTCAGAACAACTTGACAAAAAGTAGAAAATGAACCAGTGTTAAATAATACAATATTTGAAAAAAAAAATACAAGTCAGAGCTCACTTTTTAAATCAATTTATGCAAATAACTTTACACTAGATATGAATGTTCCGAGTGCTGTTGAACTGACCATCCTGAAAATATCTGATTGACATGTGAATCTAAACTTGATAGACCTCTATGAAAATCCCTACGAGACATCATCACACCAAGTGAATCCAACGGCCCACATTTGGGGGGTCAGCCATGTACCGGTGGTGTAAATATTTTCACGTTCATATTTCCACGTGATATACTTATTTTACAATTACACAGCACATGTTTAGATGAGAGACTGTGGAAGAGTGAGAAATGGTCCACACAGTGCAACCCTGAGATACTGACATTACTAGGATGTTGGCTTCATTAGGGTGATTGACTGGCAAAACAAAGTGACCTGGAACAATGACAAAGGACACGGCAGCTACTTTAACAAGGTCGGGGTTGCTGTTAGGGAGCATCCATAAAAGCCTGTCATCCATCTTTGTCATAATTTGTATTTTGGCAAAATGTGATGTAATTACTTGACCGCAATACTGTGACAGTTTACTCATGTTATGAGTACTGTTGTATCACAAAGATCCTATCAGAAGTCTTGTAATTCGTAATACAAAGTAATTCCATCATGGTTTTCAAGTAAATAATGACAAAGACTAAGAGTTTATTTTGAATTTCATTGAATGTTTAGGCAATCATAGAATCTTGAAACAAATTAAAAGGCATCACGGATAGGTCCTCTTACTCAGCAAGCTGGAAAGTCTAGTGACGTTGGCTGCTTTACTATGGCCGGAGCTTTTGTGTTCCTTGCAATGCTGTGAGGGTTTTTAATGAAGGCAGACAAATGCATCTTTGTTCCTGTGTGTCTATAGCTCCATTAGAGACTTAAGATTTCACACAGAAATTAATAAGCTGAGGTGATAAAGGTTGCCTAGACAGTGTCTCAGGTGATAAGAGACCCACATACCACAAAATAAAGTAAACAAAGATTAGTGTAGCAACCATTTTTAAACTAAGAGATAGTCTAACAAACTAATGTCTGTATGTGAAAAAGGGTTAAAGTCATGTTCCTACTATTCTGTTTTGCACACAGAACTTCGTGTGATTCCAAAGGCAGTCGAGTTCAAGAGACTCTTCATCTGAAAGAAAACAGTGTATGAGACACAGCACAAGCCAACAACTTTTAAGAAGAAGTTCATTTGACAAGCATGCATCTCATTTCTGATTTACATTTTATATTACTTGGCTTTCAACAACCTAACCAACAAACACAAAATGGTCAACTATGCCCAATTAATATGCAGATACATTTACAGTATCTCCCAACAAGCTTTATCTGTTTTGCCAAAATGTAAACAACTATTTTTTATTTAAAAATATTACTCTCATTTTTTTGTGGAATCAAATTAAAAATAACTAGCTTGTGTTTCATAACTCGAGGAGCCCTAATCCAGCCAGTCAATATAATCTCAGCACCACTGATAAATTCCATCCAAGTATCAAGCCAGAGCCAGACACAGTCACATTTAAGTTTGTATTTCTGGGCCCATTTCACACTGTCCAATATGTACAAGTGCCTGGATCACTTTTTTTGCCTTTTAGATCACAATAAAAGACACAGAGACCCGATCCTAGATCAGCCCCCCATCTATGAGATGCTTTGTGAATACAGGCCTAAGACGTCCGCCTATTTAGATGAGCATGGGAGAAAATTACACAACTGGGAAATTATGGATTATGTGCATGAAACAAACCTCATGCTCCCACTTGACTGAGATGTAAGTCCCTATTTGTTAATTATTTTTATTACAAAGATGAAAAATAATAACAAATATGCCAAAAACCACAAACAGTATAGCACTCTAGCATTATATTACAATCTACATAATCACATACAGTACATCCAGCATTAACATTTAAACAAATGATATGTTGATACGTTTTTCCTTGCTATAGAACACAACCGTTCAAAAGTTTGGGGTCACTTAAAAATGTCCTTGTTTTTGAGAAAAATCAAATTTTTGGTCCATTATAATAACATGAAATTGATCAGAAATTCAGTGTAGACACTGTTAATATTGTAAATTACTATTCTAGTTGGAAACAGCTGAGTTTTAATGGAATATCTACATAGGCGTACAGAGGCACATTATCAGCAACCATCACTCCTGTGTTCCAATGGCATGTTGTGTTTACTAATCCAAGTTTATCATTTTTAATTGCTAATTGATCTTATAAACCCTTTTGCAATTATGGTAGCTCAGCTAAAAACTGTTGTGCTGATTAAAGAAACAATAAAACTGGCCTTCTTTAAACTCGATGAGTATCTGGAGCATCAGTAATTGTGGGTTTGATTACAGGCTCAAAATGGCCAGAAACAAAAAAACTTTCTTCTGAAACTCGTCAGTCCATTTTTGTTCAGAGAAATGAAGGCTATTCCATGCGAGAAAATGCCAGGAAACTGAAAATCTTGTACAAGGCAGTGCACTATTCCTTTCACAGAACAGCGCAAACTGGCTCTAACCAGAATAGAAAAAGAATGGGAGGCCCCAGGGCACAACTGAGCAAGAGGACAAATACTTCAACCCTCTCCTGGGGACCCCCCAGCCATCTCACAGTTTAGTTTTAGCCCTGAACTAGCTCACCTGATTCAACAGGTAAGCACTTGTTAATTAGTTAATAAGTTGATTCAGGTGTGCTAGCTCTGGGATACATCAAATAGATGGAATGGCCTGGGGGGTCCCCAAGAGAGGGTTGAAGACCTATGCTTTAGAGTGTCTAGTTCAGGGGTGTTAAACTGGTTCCATGGAGGGCCGAGTGTCTGCAGGTTTTCGCTCTCACCTTGTACTTGATTTATTAATTATGTCACTAACTGTTTAGGTTCTACCCTCACCTGGTTGTTTAGGTCTGAACTATGACCCAGTTTAAAGGAAAAAACAAAAACCTGCAGCCACTCGGCGCTCTGTGGAACCGGTTTGACACCTCTGGTCTAGTTTGAGAAACAGATGCCTCACAGGTCCTCAAATGGCAGCTTCATTAGGTAGTAGCTAGAACCTGCAAAACACCAGTCTTAATGTCAACAGTGAAGAGGCGACTCTGGGATGCTGGCCTCCTAGGCAGAGTTGCATAGAAAAAGCCGTATCTCAGACTGGACAATAAAAAGAAAAGTATACGATGGGCAAAAGAACACAGACAATGGACAGAGGAAGATTAGAAACAAGTGTTATGGACAGACAAATCCAAGTTTGAGGTGTTTGGATCACAAAGAACATTAGTGAGACACAGACCAAATGAAAAGATGTTAGAGGAGTGCTTGACATGTCTGTCAAGCATGTTGGAGGCAAGGTGATGATCTGGGGGTGCTTTGGTGGTGGTGAAGTGGGAGATTTGTAAAGGGGAAAAGGGATTTTGAAGAAGGAAGGCTATCACTCCATTTTGCAATGCCATGCCATACCTTGTGGACAGGGCTTGATTGGAGCCAATTTCCTTGTACAACAGGACAATGACCCAAAACACAGCTCCAAACTATGCAAGAACTATTTAGGGAAGAAGCAGTCAGCTGGTATTCTGTCTATAATGGCCAGCACAGTTACCGGATCTCAACCCTATTGAGCTGTTGTGGGAGCAGCTTAAACGTTTGGTACGTAAGAAGTGCCCATCAAGCCAATCCAACTTGTGGGAGGTGCTTCAGGAAGCATGGGGTGAAATCTCTTCAGATTAACATATTGACAACTAGAATGCCAAAGGTCTGCAAGGGTGTAATTCTTACAGTCGGATAATTCCTTGATGAAATCAAAGTTTGAAGGACACAATAATTATTTAAATGATTAAAAATCATTATTTCTAACCTTGTCAATCACTATATTTTCTATTCAAAGTAATTTCATATTATGTTTTCATGAAACACAAGGACATTTCTAAGTGACCCCAAACCTTCGAATGGTAGTGTATATACGCTAGTAGGGGGAGAAAAAAACAACAACTCACTACTCACATCCATTAACTCCTGAGCCTAAACACCTAGTGGCTAAATAGCTGTCTTTAACATAGTGCTGGTATCTAAACCATGGTTCTTGTGTCTGTCTTTGCCTTGACCCTTTGGGGTTGACTGCATCCGTCTACCTACACTCAAACGCTGCATACTCTAAACCAGACTCAATACAGTGCAACAGGATTACCTGTTTCACTTGGATCAATGTAGACAGAGATAATCACAACCTTGTCATGCACATTTGCCCAGGGGCATCCTAAAACAAGCCCTTACCAGAGGATGGAGTAAGCAGAATCATGGTTCTCCCTGGGTCAGTCTGGCAACACCACAGCAGCTAGAAAACAAGTGAACATTTAGGGACCTTTTCCCAGACACAGATTAAGCTTAATTGTGAACTGGAGTGCATGTTAGGAAAACAGCTTGAAATAGCATTTTTAGCTCGTGACTGGAGTTAATGTGCACAGCAAACTGCAGCATCCACCTGCCATCTTATGAATGTGTTAACAGGGATTTACATTAAGGAATACCCTATTAGACTGAGCAGCTGGACTGAACTCAGGTTGCCCCGTTGTTTACTTCACAGAAAGACAATCAGTTCTTTATGAATTGTAGGCGTGTTTGTTGCTTCACAGTACTTCACAATAAATGTACATAACAGGAAGGACGCCCAGGGTTACTGTCTCTCTCTTAGTGCTTGCGGTTCTGAACTGAACCTGCACTTTAAGACAACGTGAAGGCTAACGGCTCCACTATGATTCCACTCTCTCCAGGTTAACCTTCTTGTTGCAAATTGGATGCCTGTGAGAGAAATCAAGATGAACGGCCATTTTGTGCTCCTTCTGACGTGTAAGGATTCTGGTTAGACGTCCTGGTTGAGCGAGGATCGTGATAATAACAAGAAATGCATTGGATGTTCTTTTCAAAGACACATTTCGTCACTGACTGGCCTGAGTCCAGTGGGAGTGATGAACAAGGGCCTAAATCATTAACGATATAATAAAATAGGGGGGGAAAGGGCGTAAGAGATTACATGCTATTATCCTGTTTGAAACTGGTCTACACGTGCCAGTAGTAGACATCAACTCTCGCTCCCAAACCCAAACAAACAAAACAGAAATCCCACCCCTCTGACCCTCATCCAGCAGCAACTGGTCCCAAAACAGGGGACTGAGAAGCAGGCAAACAGTGATTGTCCCTGTGGGCGTGCCAGTGAGTAGATGCCCAATGAAAGAAATCCATTCCCTCCAAGACAGGATTTCAGCACAAGGTAGGCTAGTTTATAAAATATGACAGTACCAGGCCTCTGCTTAAGCCCTACAAGTGCCTTTATAGCTTAAGTATCAGACCTTAATTGTGATTCAGGGCAGGATCAAATGCCTGCACAATCAGCAGCTCTCCAGAAGGAGGGGCTGATGTGTTTCATACCGCAGATTTAACAGTGCAGTTATTCTTCTTGGGGTTGAGTGCAAGCACAACGGCAGTAGATGGTAGGTCTGTGCGATCAAAGACCAATCCCTTCTCACTTGTCTACGGGTTAGGTAAAAAACTACACCAACGACTGATCATGGAAATGGGTGTAGTCATCCCATCTGTGTATTAACAGTTAATAACTATACGTAGTAGAGGCCAGCTTCATAATTACAACTGCCGTGTAATGGCGCACATAATCCTATCTTATTTGGATCTTTAGATTTTAAGACATGTCTATATTTCATCGTTATGACATGACAATAGTTAACTGATTTAATCCCAAGCAGTTGATAATTGATAGAATGGACTCTGATCTAGGTATAAATCATTGTATGCCTATAGCCCACTTCAACCACCAATCTATCTAAAAATGAAAAAGTGTCTTTCTCTTCAACTCTCGATTGTTGTATTAATGAGATTACATTTTATTTCATTTGTTTCGTGAATGAGTAAGCGAAATACTGTATTCAACCTATCGGGCTTTTCAATGATAATGTGCTCCGAAAGAAAATTTAAAACGTCGTTTTCAAAAGATATTTACAAGCAACAATTTTAGTAAATGCTTCTAAATAAAAATCGTACTACAACTTCCTGCACACACAAAGAATATTCGAGATTCTTTTTAAAGCTAAAGTTGCCTAGTCTGTGCCCTAGTAGAGGTTAGGCTGTAGTTTACAAGTCAATCCGGTGGGTGTGCTCACACTAACTACGCAGTTTCCACAGCATCAGAGCCATGCGCATCTATCTAAATTCATCACTAGTTTAGCTCGGGACTGAAAGCATCACTGTCTCATAAAATAATCTCTTTTCGTTTTAGACATATTTTGCCCCTCAAAATAAGAAAACAAAATGGTTCCGGCAATTTATTTTATACGAAGTGCGTCACAGATTCAGATGACAAAATCGACTAATTCAGAGGCAATAGTATATTTAAATAGAATTGACTATAACAATTGGATATGGGAAATAATCACTTTTCTGCATACCAGCTAAGATGATATGAGAATAGTGAAACAGTCTGACTTACCTTGAAGTACCTAAAGAAAACGCTGAAATATTGCAAATGATTGACACTTCTTGAATGGAACTGAACAATTGTATTGAATAAATCTCTCTTCAGTAATTGTTACTTCTTCATGTGTACTAAGTGTTTCTTTATTGCACCCCAATAACGTTTCAGTTTGTTCACCTGTAACAAGCATCTGTTTGCTCCTCTGCGCGCCTGCTTTTAAAGCCCCACGAAGAATCCGCTAGAATATTCCACCGGATGTGACGCATGAAACTGTCCATTCTTTGCCTGGACCCTGTAACATAGCATAACAAAGATCTTGGTAACGAAGAAGGTACGCAAGAAGTGTATCTCCAAAGACGACTCTGCGTTTTAATAGACTGGCAACGCTGTCGTTCTGGTATAACGTAAGAGTGCGAAACACAAAGAGTTATTAACTGAAATATATAGTATGATATCACTCTTTTGATACGAAACATTTTGATAGGCAGGTTTCCTATGAAAACATTTTCATAGGCATTGATTCCTTTCACCTGTTTCTGTTTCCCTGGGGGTATAAATAAGAAGTTGCATGCACTTTATCATCCTTGGGTAAAGCAAGCTGTCATCTGAACAGCTACACAGATTTGGTAAAGGACATTAAAAAACACATAGCAGTTGAAAATACCACGAAACATAGTCAGGACAATAATGAAAAAGATTCAGAAGTCTGAAACAGTTGCAAATTTGCCAAGAAAAGGACACGTGTGCATATTGCCTCCACGAATTTTGAGGAAGTTGGTGAGGGAGGCAAAGAGAATCACAGTTTTGGAGCTGCAGTACTGTAGAATCTTGGGGTTATCAAGTCTCAAAATCAACTGTTAGATGTCACCTCTATATCAGTTGCACAAGATGCACGAATGACCTTACTGAGCTCAACCCACAACTTGAAGTGTCTGTACTTTGCCAATGGTTATTGGAACTACACTTGGAATCTTGTGTTGTAACTCTCATATAGTCATTGTAGTTAACTAACTCAAAAGGGCAAGGCACACTGGGAAAATGTAGTTGCTATGTAGCAATGAACCAGTTTTCTAGATGTACATTCCCATTCACAAATCAAAGAAAAAAGAAAAAGAAAAACCTACTTCTTCACACTTGCTCACAAATATTTCAAAGAGTTTCGTTATGAAACTTAGGAAACCCTACAGTGCATTCAGAAAGTATTCAGACCCCTTCACTTTTTGTTATGTTATAGCCTTATTCTAAAATGAATAAAATCTTTTTTTTGGGAAGGATACCAAAACATTTCTGGATCATTGAAATTCCTCAAGAACACATTCACCTCCATCATTCTTAATGGAAGAAGTGTGAAAACACCTACACTCTTTCTAGAAGGCACATGATAACTTGCTAAAAGGCACTTAAATGACACAGTGTGTTGTCATGTGCCTTTTACTTGCTGCAGAGAAGGTGTTCCTTCTGTAAGGTTCTCCCATGTCCACACAAGAACTCTGGAGCTCTGTCAGAGTGACAGTCAGGTTCTTGGTCACCTCCCTGACCAAGGTCCTTCTCCCTGAGAAAAAAGATTCATCGGTTCACAGCAGTTATATTTTACCAGTGTGCCTTGGCTTTTGAGTAAAGTCGGACTTAACTCGTTACTTTGGGTCAACTCAACATGTATTGACACCGTCCATGAAATTAAGAAAAATGCAAAAAACAACAACACAAACAATGACTTAGTTTGATCGGGCAGACATCTCTAAGAAAAGTTTTAGTGCTTCCAAACATAGTTCAAAATAACCTCATTCTTTGGCCAAAACCCTTTTGACAATTGTATATAAAGTATGCCAGTAATACATTATAAATACTTGACAACTGCTATACAGAACTGAGCTCTTAATCTACACAGACAGATGTATTCTTTTGTATTCTCAAAAAATAATTATTTTTCGGAGAATTACTCATCTGTGGATATAACTGGTTATAAGTAAGAATGATTGCATTTGAAAGACAAGACAGTCAACTAAGTATGGAGACACTGACTGTAAGCTAAATGTGAATAGCTGACAAAGTCCAAACCATGGGACAAATCTGGGAGGCTCCATATTTACTGTATATCTTGTCAGAGTACATATAGCTACCTCATCTCTTTAATATGTAGTTCACCCTTTCAGTATATTGTGTTATTCAGTATACAAAATATGCATACTTTTGATTTTTTTTGTTTTCACATATTTTAATGTATATGACATTTTTCTGGGGTAAAGCAGAGGGCTAAAGTGATTTGTAGTGTTCTTGAAGGGATGTAGGAGCAAAGGCTTAACCTGTTTAACCTGTTCCCCCCCGGCAATAGTTTTGTCAATTTCAACATATCAATATGTAAAGAACTATGACTTGTAGTCAGACCTAACGCAGTTGAAGGATTGATTTTACATGGTATCTTCTATAGCACCTATAGGAATAGATGCAGTGAAGAGGTCAACTAAATGCTAATGTAGTCCCCAGGCTATAGAACGCAGAGTATTATTAGCCTGGCACAACAACTATTCTACATTGGCCTTTGGGGAGTGATCACATGCCACAACTTTGTTATTGGTTAATGGCAGCCATGTTGTATTTTTCCACCAGAACCTGCATGAATTTGGGCAGAAGTGACCTTGGAGCAATTAGGGCTAACTGCCTTACTCAGGGACGGATTTCTTTTAATCTTAAATAAGTATGATTAATAAAATATGTTTCAAATGAAGCCTGACGCCTACCTTTCCCAAATTAATTTAGATTCTGTGTGTTTGCAGTAATAAGAATATAGCTTTTAACAACCATCCTCATACCATAATCTAATCCAGAGCCTATTAACTTAATGGGGCCATATGCAAGCTTTTTACTCTACCACTGCATGTAGCATAAATACAAGTATAAATGGTCAGAAGACATCCGCAGTGAATGTTTTAAGTTAATGTTTAAAATATTTCAAGTACCTGAGATATTCCCCTTTTAAACTTTCTCGCTGGACCTTCTACCAGTTTACATTGGTTTGTAGTCCTCTCATACTCGATTTAGACACTCACAGCACAAAAACCCTGGACTAGCTAATACTATCCCAGTCTCATTCTGTAAGGGAAAGAGGAGACAAATTGTGTTATTGTTTAAATTCTGTAAACTTTAGAGGTTACAGGAAGGATTATACGCAGTGACCCTTTAATTAAAATATAAGAATTGGATTTTTTTTTTTATATATATATATATATATATATGTCTACATACCCCTGTTAAAATGCCAGGTTCTTGTGATGTAAGAGAATGAGACAAAGATAAATCAAGTCAGAAATTTTTCCACCTTTATTGTGACCTATAACGATTCAATTGAAAACAATTCAATTGAAAAACAAACTGAAATCTTTGAGGGGGAAAAATAAAAAATAAAAAACTCACAATAACCTGGTTGCATAAGTGTGCACACCCTTAAACTAATACTTTGTTGAAGCACCTTTTGAATTTATTACAGCACTCAGTCTTTTTGGGTAGGAGTCTATTAGCATGGCACATCTTGGCGTGGCAATATTTGCCCACTCTTCTTTGCAAAAGCGCTCCAAATCTGTCAGATTATGAGGACATCTCCTGTGCACAGCCCTCTTCAGATCACCCTACAGATGTTCCATTGGATTCAGGTCTGGGCTCTGGCTGGGTCATTCCAAAACATTGATCTTCTTCTGGTGAAGCCATGCTTTTGTGGATTTGGATGTGTGCTTTGGGTCGTTGTCGTGCTGAAAGGTGAACTTCCTCTTCAGCTTTCTAACGGACGCCTGAAGGTTTTGTGCCACAATTGCCCGGTATTTGGAACTGTTCATAATTCCCTCCACCCTGACTAAGGCCTCGGTTCCAGCTGAAGAAAAACAGTCCCAAAGCATGATGCTGCCACCACCATGCTTCATTGTGGGAATGGTGTTCTTTGGGTGATGTGCAGTCTTGTATTTGCGCCAAACATAGCTTTTGGAATTATGGCCAAAAAGTTCAACCTTGGTTTCATCAGATCATAACACATTTTCCCACGTGCTTTTGGGGGACTTGATGTTTGTTTTTGCAAACTTGGATGTTTTTCTTTGTAAGAAAAGGCTTCCGTCTTGCTACCCTACCCCATTCATATGAAGAATACAGGAGATTGTTGTCACATGTAGCACACAGCCAGTACTTGCCAGAAATTCCTGCAGTTCCTTTAATGTTAATGTTGCTGTAGGCCTCTTGGAAGCCTCCCTGACCAGTTTTCTTCTCGTCTTTTCATCAATTTTGGAGGGACATCCAGTTCTTGGTAATGTCTCTGTTGTAACATATTTTCTCCACTTGATGATGACTGTCTTCACTGTGTTCCATGGTATATCTAATGCTTTGGAAATTCTTTTGTACCCTTCTCCTGACTGATATCTTTCAACAATGAGATCCCTCTGATGCTTTGGAAACTCTCTGTGGACCATGGCTTTTGCTCTGAGATGCAACTAAGAAAATGTCAGGAAAATCCTACTAGAACAGCTGAACTTTATTTGTGATTAATCAGAGTCACTTTAAATGATGGCAGGTGTGTAATGACTTCTATTCAACATGAGTTTGAATGTGATTGGTTAATTCTGAACACAGCCACATCCCCAGTTATAAGAGGGTGTGCACACTTACGCAACCAGCTTATTGTAAGGTTTTTATTTTTCATTTTTCCCCCTCGAAGATTTCAGTTTGTTTTTCAATTGAATTGTTCACATTATAGGTCACATTAAAAGTGGAAAAGTTCTGACATGATTTATCTTTGTCTCATTCTTTTGAATGAGACAAATAACCTGGCATTTTAACAGGGGTGTGTAGACTTTTTATATCCACTGTATATATTTATGCTAACATATTGGGCAGGAAGTAAGAGTAGACAAAGTGACAACATTTATGAAAATGTACTCACTGATTACTGTACGTTGCTCTGGATATGAGCTTTTTTATCTAAATTTATCTAATTTATCTAAATGTAAATCATCCTATCAGGACAAAAATAAATCAAGTGTTTGACCATTGCAAATGTTTGACCATTGCAAAGTCAGTGGTTGTCTAAACTGAAGCATGCTATGTAGTTCAGCATTTGCAATTCCTTATCGCCCTTATTTGCAACCATGTCCATGACATCACTATCTTTTCTTTGTGGTAGGCCTACTTCAAACTGTCACATTTACCGGTTGAGATAAACTTTTATAACTTGATTTTACTCCTGGCTCAGTTTGTCTGGACAGTGTCTTAAAAACATCCTAAAACCTATTTTTAGCTGTAAATGTTTCTATGCTTTCTTTAGTTAAAAGCTGTGTAGAAGTTAATATTATTAACATGATCCTAAAGTGTAGTAACGCATCACACTTCTTGAATAAATACTAATTCAGAGCAGTGTTAGTAAAGCAGTTTTTCACAAATGCTTAAACACATTTCCTGAATGTGTACTACAACCAAAAACTACCACTCAGTGCTATAATATCTGTCATTCAAATGAACATTTGCCATTTGAATATAATATACAATTATATTCCTGAATACCCACCATGTCAAAGTCTTTTATTTATCAAATGCACCAAATAACATTGTGTCATTATGAACAATGAAATTCTTGTGACATAGCACACAACATCTACGCAGTAAGCATTAAGAAATATATAAAGCAAAAATATACAATGTAAACTAGCAGCAATTCCAAAGTGTAGAATGGGGTATATGGACAATATGGATAGAATAAATATAATAAATGTAAGTGTAATATGCCAATGAATGGTACATGGAATGTACATAGAAAGCTGAGTGGAATTTTAAAAATGATTATAAAAATGTATTAATGAATCAATAGTCATTCTATACATTTTATAAAATATGAACATTTTAAGTCCATGTAATTTTCCTGTATTGTACTAATGGTTAAAAATTCAGAGTGCAGCATGCTCAGAATGGACATCACAGTATTTAGATAAGCTTAGAGTCAGTACTGTAACTCATTTCTGAATTTCCTGACAATTCATGCAACAGTGAAACAGATGAATATTTGCCCCTGTCTGAAGTTCTGTGCACTCTTGATCAGGTTTTCTTCAATGACCTCTATGTATTTTGTTCTGTTTTACCCTTCCCTCAATCCTGACCCGTTTCCCTTTTCCTTGCCTCTAAGAAGCATCCCCTTAGTATGATTCTCCCACCAGCTTCTTTGTAGGGATTGTACTAACCAGATGAGTGGTATCTTATTTTCATCAAGACAAAGGGCTTGGCATTCAGACGTTTTGTTAGATTTCGGTCACATCAGACCGGGCAAACTCAGCCTGATTGGCAAACCCTTTAATGTCTTTGACTGAGGAGCAGGACACAGTCACAGAAGTACATAAAGAAATGGTATTTAATTTAAAAAAAATACAAACAACAACCAGGAATAAATAGACGTCACAGGGAACAATGACTGACCAAGACACAGGGATCTGGGGACACTAAATAAGGAAATGATTAGGGGAATATGAGACACAGGTGAGAAGACTAAGGACGCACGTGAAAGCAATATTCACAAGGGATTGAAACAACAAAACATAGAAACAGAATAATTAGAACTTAATTACACTGAACATTGAAATTTAACAACCAGAATGGCACAGACCTGATTTCAGCCTAAATTATCAATTAAGTTATGTCAGCTCAATAGCATACTATAAACAGATTTCCAGTAGGCTTGCATGTAATTGAATGAATTTATTTGAACCAACTATAGACATATATAGCATTAGGCCAAGATACAATAGCAATTTCCTCATCTGACAAAGAAGAAACTGGTCAACTCAGCACGAATCCAAAGCCATTGCACGTGCTGTACAACCAATCACGCACTGATTTTGCCTGTATACATTCTACGGTGTTGTTTTAGGCCTACCTTTCAAATGAGGTCCCTGCCAATTCTTACATAACTGTTTCTGTAACACCCTTAATACTCTGTTTTATGTGCCTAGTCCTAAATCCTAAACTTCCTGTGCCTTGTTAAATGGCCATACTATTTAAATCTGGAATAAGAGCACAACATTTCCAAAACCTCACTGTGAGAAAGTCAAAATGTTGATACTGTTTGATACCCTTTGCTGCCATACCAAATTAATCAAATATATTTTATAAAGCCCTTTTTACATCAGCAGTTGTCACAAAGTGTTTATACAGATACCCGGTTTAAAACCCCAAAGAGCAAGCAACAAGAAGAAACTGATGCAAAGAGGCTGTGGTAAAGTCCCTAGTAGAGGAGCCAGGCTCTGAGTGGTGTCCAGTCCTCTTTTGGTTGTGTCGGGTGAAGATTATGAGTACATTAACTTTTTGGATGATCAGCAGTTCAATAAATACAAGTAGATTGTGCCCAGAGTCCTTAGGCAGAAGGACAGGGAAAGGGACGTCTCAGGTTCTCATTTACAAATGTGACCATATAAGATGTTAAAGGTCAATAATGTAGCAGTGGATGCACTACTGATTCTGTACATTGGTATACAAGATATAGGCAAACTGGAGTCTTCGTTCAATTCAATTTACTGATGAGATTCATGGACATGTCCAACAGTATCACTTTCTGGCATCTCTGGATTCTGAATCCATATGTTCCAAAGAAAGAACTAGAAAACCTGCAGGTTGGTAGATCTCCAGGAAGAGGGCTGGGCAACCCTGCTCTACTACTAAAGCGGTTCCCAACTCAAAACTTGTCTACCTGCTAAGCATATTATCCCACGGCCATATGACCTGCTGTCTGTGGGAGCAAGTCACTTCCCTGAACATGGAGGTGTACATAATCAACTGATGACTGAATGTATACGATTAGGATATAAACTACAAAGCCGATGACTACTTACGGGGCAAAAATGAATACCAAATAAGAATGTGGCAGGAAAATAACACAACTCACAAGATTATAAATAGCACATGAATTTTGTTTTAATTAAACACTGAGGGGAAGAGTCATTTTTTTCATAGGTGGAAATGGTACAGTCAGGAACAAGCATTATTACCCAATGGACAATAATATTATGTCTGGTAAACTTCCATTCACTTGAAGACTCTTTGTGAGACACCTTTCATCATTTGCCTTGAATGCCAAAAATTAAACAAAACAATATTAACATTTTTAAAAGGTAAAAATAATATCTTCATCAATATGCAAGTAGCCATTTTTACTTGATACATACTCAGTACATTTGCCATACCCAATTATATCTCATGATCAAGATCACTCCAACAGGCCGTTAATTATTTGTAGGATTTCTGATTGTATAACATTTTCTCATCTGTGTTTATGCCGTGTTTTTAGTCACAACTGTCAATTACACAATACACATCTTGTAATATTACCCAAAGTAACATACAGCAGCGGAGCTTAAATTCTCCTTTTTCTCATCTCATTTCTCAGATTTCTAGACAGGTCTGGCCCCAACCACCTCTCCCCGGACTACCTGTCAGTAGGCCAAAGCTGTTCAACAGACTCCTCTAAGACTGTGTGGGCTTAAGCGTAACGTTGGGAATTCCGGCGGAGCAACAAACTCCTGTACGAACGACTTTAAAAATCAACCATGAAGGGAACAGGGGTCTGTGGGGATGCAACACGCAATAACTCAAGATGAATGAAGAACGGCAAGCCTTTCTTATCACTCTACGACAGCAGAATCAAGCATGAAATAAACAACGGAAAATGAAAGAAACAAAAATAAATAAAAATGAAGCAACCTTAAGTGAAATAATAGTGCTCATTTTTAGAAAATCAATTAAAATAGTCTCATGAAATGTGAAAAGTTTGTGAACCTCACGAAGACGACTCTGTTGTCAGTTTCTGTCACGTGGTCTGCCAGTGCGGGCGAGCATGCTCATTTTAGCTCCATGGGTCACAGCTAGCACCCGGCCAAAGAGGGAGGTTTAAACTGCATCATCCCACTACTTAGTAAGTACACTTGGCTTCCTGTAAATCTCCCTCCAAAATCTTCACCCCAAGTCATGGCAGCAGATTGTTCTCAGGTTTTGGTGTGATTCTGCTTCAGTACTTCGTTAGCTACAACAGCTAAACCTCCAATGCAGCCGTTAGACTCCAATCAGACTTGTTAATTCTATGAGAGCGACATTATGGCTGGTTGCTACTGAACCTAAACCTGACTGATGATCTTGAGGCAGTTCTGCGTTGACCCTCCTGAGGATTCAGATGACGAGACCCACATTTGCATTACACATACACACACACACAGTACAAAGTTCACACATGCAATCCGTACACACATTCAGTACATACACACACTACATCATATAGGTTTGGAAAGAAGTGAGGTTGAAGGACTACACCTTCATACTGAACCTTCTGAAGTACTGTACACTTGACATACTGACACACACACATACCCAGACTAAACTGATATTTTACCTGAATGGCAAATAGTTAGCACATTACTATGACTGCAGAAGAAAAATGACAAAATGTCTTACAATTCCCAGAACCACTCACAATAATATAAAAAATTGACACCTTGACACCTTTTGAGATCTACTCAATCAAATAGGACTCTGGAGCAAACTGAGCCAGACTAAAATAATGAAGATCTCATACTAAACCTCAGTTCTAACACTGGAGATCAACACAGTCTCCCAAACCTCAGGCGAAGCTAAAAAATGTAGTCACCTGTCCAAATTTAGAACTGAAAGAAAATGTAACAACACATGTAACATTCATATTTAAAGAGACACTGTTAGTGTTAGTGCGCTGTATTTCCACGTCTGACTTAATTAGCACCAAGGATATAAAAAAAACATACACACCATAAAGTAGCAACCATGCTAGGTGTGGGAAGACAAGTGATTTCAGAACCAGATCGGAAACAATTTGGCAGAATAAGAAATCATCACTATTAATTGTGTTCTGTTCGGGTTTTAAAATCCTGCCTTCCCCAGAGATGTGTCTCGATGCGGCTTTTTGCAGTGACCTGTGACCTCTCTCCCAATAGCGTGACCAGGCTGTGAGCATGCTCGCCCCTAAGGCTCCCCAACCGAATTGAAGAAGAAAGAACAAGGCCTAAACATCTTCAAGTATTAACACAACTAGGCCCTGAAAAAAGCCCTGGACACACAGCATTAGAACCCAGAATCAACTCTAGGATAGAGAAGAGCAGTTATGGTTAGTTCGCATGTTTCCCCCACAAATATATAATATATATTTATATGTATATAAATAAAAATTCAGTGCTGTAAAAACATCTCCAACTCCATAGGCTCTGACCCATCGCAGAAGCCCTATAGCATTTTACTCTCTTTTTCTCATGGCTAAAAGCTACTGCGAGTATGTAAACTGAACTGGATCTTCTGTGTTAATAGTCCTTCATTGAGAATACAACACTGAGAGAGTGAAGACTTGTTAATATCATTTCTTTTTTTTTTGGTTTAAATGCACACAGATCAAAATATTATTTTGTGTTTCGTGTCTTTGTTTTTGGCCGCGGCAGAGCACCACTTTTTTATCAAACCAACTGTTCAACATGTGTGTATGGCTGTGTGTGTATGGCTGTGTGTAATTGTGAGTGTGTGACCATTGCATCATGTCTTCATAGTCTCTGGGTGTTGTGTATGTCAGGGGGTGCGGTCTGCTGTAGCTCTATGAGGAGCAGCGATCCACGTTGATGCCATTTTCTGCAGCAGCCTGAAGCTCAACGGGTTTGGCCGTCAGCTCTCCAGGACTGGCGTTCATCAGAAACAGGTTCTTCACACAGCCTGTGACCCCTGAGGAGAACTTCCCTCCTGTAATCGCAGATATGTCTGGAGCTCCCCCTAAAATTCACACACATAAAGTCGAACACACACACACCAAGCCAAAAACACACACCAAGTCAAACACACACGCACCATGTCAAACACACACACATACAAACAGAAAAAGTCTAACACACACAGCCTCACTTCTGTCAGAAAATAATTTCCCTATACCTTTGGTAGAATGTAACGTTGTGCAAGTTGGAGACTGAAAATGAATACTTTCCCAACAAGATATTTAGGGTGCTACTGTCCAGAGTTTGCAGAGTTTGAAATGCGTGCTTGAGATCTTTCCCAGAGGTTGCTAACAGGAAGGGGGCGTACCCAGGTATAAGTTGCCTTTGGTGTTCACCATGATGCTTTTGCCTTGAGATTGACCCCGTCGAATGGCTCCCCCGTCGACCTGGATGTATCCATGTTTACCCGTTCTGATAACACAGAGAAGAAAACCTCACATCCATGTTCAAGACACTTTGGATCACAAAGCGCATAAAGAACATTTATTGACACAAGAAATCCCTAGAAAAAACACCTGTAACTGTACATTCTATTAAAAATAGATGCACTTATATGTGACATCACATTCATTAGGTATTCATCTTTAAGGACTCTGATTGGACCGGAGGGGAGTACTAGACAGTCAGCAACAGAAAAGAGAGGTTGCACCGATGTTTCAAGAGTGGTGGGAATATTCATTTTCACCATATCCCATAATAACCTTACCATGTAAAAGAGGACCTCTACCTTTTCACGTTGTTAACCCATTGTAAAACGGTTTAATATGAGCTACATGGCGCCTGTACGATGCAACTCTAGGCCTTATTAAAAAGATGCTCACTGTGTCTCAGCTTTTGTGTTTATTGATTCAGTCCAGTAAATCATTTTGGACTGACGAAGTCTAGGTAGCCTCGGCAGCCCCAAATTGAATGTACATCAACTGCGACTTCATTCCCAATTTCTCCATGACAAATTATACATAATGTTGCAAAAGGACTTTGTCAGAGGAACCCTGGTCAGAGGAACAGGGCCTCTGATGGACTGTGGACTACTGTACACAACTGCAGTTATTAGTAGTTTGTCAAACTTAGAAACCATGTTTCTGTGCAATACATGCCTGATCGCCACGGTCACATTCACTATCTAAATACTTTTTACTTGTTTCTGTGTAATTACACAGGCAAAACAAAAACGCAACAGGAAATTGAAAAGGGCAAGCTGGCATATCATGAAGCTAGCCTGTTAAATACAGGGACTTATGTTGGACCTGTTCCACACACACTTCCAGGTGAGAAATTATTTTTTTCTACTGATCTAACAACCAGAAAATATGACAGGTTTTCTGGTCAACCGTAATAAGACCTGAATAATACAAGGACTGTCCTTACAGGAGAATGGAAGGTGTATAGTGTGTTACCTCACAGCAGTGACCTTGTGCCATCTGCCATCGTTGATGGGCTCCCTGGACACAATCTGAGACTCTCCACTGCCCAGCTGGTAGCTATTAACCAACAGGGTGAATGTAACAGACACAGTGAATGTAACAGTCAGGGTGAATGTAACAGACAGGGTGAATGTAACAGACAGGGTGAATGTAACAGACACGGTGAATCTAAGAGTCAAGGTGAATGTAACAGACAGTCTGAATGTAACAGAGAGTCTGAATGTAACAGACAGTCTGAATGTAACAGACAGGGTGAATGTAACTGTGATACTAACAGTATAATAAGAACCTACATTATGTGCTTCATACGGTTTTAACGATACACATGTTAACAGTCAGTCATATACAGGCAGTAAGTAAGGCATAAGCATGGCATAAGGAAACCACCATAAGAAAGTTTACAGTGTTGACAATAATCATTTCCTACCTGAAGACTAAGTAACCGTTTTGCAGACCAAGACTGATGAAGTCCTTGCCCCTGCCTTGCTCTCCAAGTTCCTGGAAATATAGTTGTTTACATTACAAATGGTCAGAAAGAACGAACTTTGCTCCCGAACCTGAGACCAAGTTAGATTTAACATAACAATCAGCACTGAAGCTGCCACAAATATGGCTCATGTTAAATATAGTACATAGATATTATTATTAATGAATGACAGATTTAATCTGTTAAAAATTAAAGTAGTAGGCTGCTCTAGCAGGAGACATACAGAAGTGAAATTATCCAATTTGTTGTACATTTCAAAAGATGTAGTCCATAGTTAATGAGTAGATATCAGCCTGTCAAATTGTCTTACACTTAAATCGACACATATGAAGTACATATTCTGAAATATACCATTATTACCAGGTGTTTCGCTGGGGAGGATACCTTTTTATTAGCATGCACCTTGCGGAAGTGGCTAGCGCCATTAATTGGCTCCTGGGGAAGATGGGAGGGGCAGTTAGACAGGCAAAGCGCCAACCGGGCAACATGCAGTGCAGTGCAAACCAAACAGAGGTGTCACAACCATCACAACATGCCTGGACCCGGAACTGTCATGAAGCTCGCTGAGGAGCCAACATGCCGAACCAACAGCTGGTAAGCATCAATTTCAACGAGTAAGGAGGAGCGAACTGTGAGAGCCAGTCAAAAACACAACAAAGAAGCGAACGAAAAAGGGTTCTGGTTTTAGAAAAGTGATTCAAAAATCCAGTGTATTATTGTTCTGATTATCAGTGACAGTGAGTGTGAAATACGTGCTGTGCGCAGTTCCATATAGATAAGTTATTGGTAAACAGTTAGACAGTGAGCAGTGGGAGGAGGACCGCGTAGTTCCATGGAGGTGCTGTAGGTACGGTGGCCAGGTTAGGACATACCACTCCCTGCCACAAGATCAGGCCATCTTTAGAAGAGACCTTGAGCTCCATCTCGATGGTCTCTGGGGCATCAGGGGCACTTCAGCATGTAGCAAACACAAACATGCCAAAGACAGAGAGAGAGAGAGAAAGGGAGAGATGGGGAAAAAAGATTAACCCTCACAAAAGAACCAGTCAAGGATTTAAACATAGAGGATTGTTTCATTATAAAAGTTGCAACTTTAAAAACGGAAATAAAAAAAGACACAGCTTGGAAACCCTCTGTCTCACCTTCTGGGGAAGATAGCCTTGGGCAGAGAAAGGTAACCATTTTCATAGAATTTAGCTGCATACTCTACAGGCGCATCTAAAAAAATAAAGTAGACAACAAGACCATCATTTCTTTCCTTCTGCTACAGTGATCCAATGATAGTATTATCCCTCCCTCTAGTGGCAGAAGGGTGAATAGACCCTTCATCCAAATTAGACTGGAAAGACAGAAATAGTGTTTTTTTTACTACAATTTGACAAATAGCTCTACATTTGACACATATTCCTCAATCCAGTGTTTCATACAAATGTTGCATATTGAAGATTCTGTATTGACAGGCCAACAACACACCACAGTCAGACTATAGTCTTCATAGTGTCATTCATCACATCATAAATCAGTTTAGAACCAGACTATCCAGTGTAACATGCATAGTTATTTCCTTTATTGGAGTTTAAACTCACCAAAACAGCTCCCAGGACAAAATACTCATATCAAAATGATTTTAGTGGTTAGTAACTGACAGTGAACACACCCTTGTTCCAATATATGTAGAAAAATGCATTTCAAATTTTTCTGTTTCCAAAAAGAGCAGAAAAGTGGAGAAAAGAAAAGTTGTTTTTTTTGCTTTGCACAGGCAGTTTGGAAGACAGAGAAGAAACAAAAGTTCATGTTGCAGTGAGTAAGTTAAGCCATAAACTCAAAAGGACGTTTGTTTTGGGGGAGGAAAAAGGGGAATTCTATATCTAAAACCTATACAGGACCTCTCAAAAAGGAGAAAGAAAAAAGTGTCACAGGGCCAGAAACTGATGAGACACAATTGCAAGATGACATCATACCCATCTGCATGCTAATGATAGCCTTTAGCAACATAGAATTCCCCTCTCCCAAAAATTTCACAGGATAGGAACCCTAGCCACCAAATGAGTACAGAGAAGAAATTTGTAGCAATGGTTCGGTAGTACAGTATAGACAGGGATTGGTTTCTCTGATTTGCTGAGTTGTTAGGCGGGCAGCAGGGGCCCACATCGGCTCTCGGGGCCCTTTAGATCAGTTGTTGGGGCCCCTGACAGTTAGTCACGGTTGTTTCAGGCAGAACTGAAGGGAGGGATACTGTACCATTCCCCCCGCTACCCTCCAAATTCCACAGGGCCTCGCTGAAGCTGGGGACCTGGCCTGTTTGTGTGGGACATAGCCATGAGAGGGCAGGGGTGAGATGTGTGGCTTTGACCCCCAACACTACAGAGCCCCACTAGATCCTAAACACTGGCTGCACAATGTTACTGAAAGGAGATTAGAGTTTGGAGAATCATCCACATCTGGGCCCATTCCGGGTTGAGACCTGCCAGTTTCCAGGGGGGACAGATTGTCTACTGGTAACTAGTATCTGTTAAGACGATGGTGTAATCAGAAAAAACACATCCCTACTGCAGAGAGAACTGATGGGTCAACATATGTCTGTCTATCAAGCTCATCAAGACACAGCACTGTAAACAACATTCCCACAACTATTTCATGTGTTTGAAAGATAATAAGTAAATTCTCAACCTAAATGACATAAATGAACACAACACATTGCCACCAACGAAACACATTCCAATGTGCTATGCTTAGATTACAATGATTCACTATGCAGACTGTTCCGAGTTGTTCCATATTTTCTAGAGGCTTTCCTCCTTCCGTATGATAACATAGACTGGTGTCATTGGAGCGGATGCAGATTGTGCTGTGTGGTCAAAAGACGTAGAGAGAACAGTACTCACTCTGCCCACACACTGGGCCAGCGAAGCCTACAGGACACACACACTTGCTGTTGACACAGCTGCCTCCATTCTGGCACTGGTCACTGCGCTGGCAGGTATCTCTCACCACCTCACAGCGTTCACCTAGACAAAGCACACACAGGGTCCCAGGTCAAGTCAGTCTGAATCCGTCACTGAGGCTAAGTACGGTGTGGTGCATTGTGATACAGTTTTAGCACAGTGTGATGCAGTTAAGCACAGTGTGGTTCAGTGCGGTACAGTGTCGTGCAGTGTGAGGCAGTAAAGTACAGTGGGGTTCATTGTGATAGAGATTAGTACAGGGTGGTTCAGTATGGTACAGTGTAGAGCAGTGTGTTGCAGTGCGGTACAGTTTAGAACAGTGTGGTGCCGTGTGATACAATTTGGTATAGTGTGTTACAATTCAGTACAGTGTGGTGCGGTGTGGTATAATTCAGTACAGTGTGGTGTGGTGTGGTATAATTCAGTACAGTGTGGTGTGGTGTGGTATAATTCAGTACAGTGTGGTGTGGTATAATTCAGTACAGTGTGGTGTGGTATAATTCAATACAGTGTGGTGCGTTGTGGTATAATTCAGTACAGTGTGGTGTGGTGTGGTATAATTCA
>JACXGI010002184.1:0-39868 GCA_016801175.1 Esox masquinongy
CCTGACACTAAAGTTGCAGGCCAGGCTGAAGTGTGGATTAAATGGACTTTGGTAGGCTACATGCTGTGAAAAGGCAGCATTTGCTTTTGCAATGGCAATGGGAATAACCGCAAACTAATCTAACTAGAAAACAATGTTTTTTTGTTTTGCTTTGTGAACTCAGCGGAGATAGAACGTTCCCTTTTAAATTCGGCTACATTCGATATGTCTTTGAAAACTTGCATCACCTTGGTTTCTTACATAACTATGCTTCAGTGTGTGCTGATTTCACATTTCCTTGACAGGACAGTGTTGGCAGCTCTTCTGACTGGTGCGCTGACCGAGTAGGAATTGTCCAAGAAAATCAGCTGTCAACATTAACTAGATTTATATTAATAGGCTATATATATATATCAATTATGTAACTGAAATTATTGGTAAATTGAGAAGGAGTTAAAAGTTACTTCCTTAAACTATTTGAGGAAGAATAGAATACAGCGCACAGAGTAACTAGAAAGTACTAGTTCCTAAAAAAGTAGCCTTCACATAACATGTTGCAGTGTGTTTCTACCCACCTCTGCTGTTGTGATGACATAACATCCGTTATGGTTGTGAATGTGATTAGTATCAATTATTTCCTGTCTTCAAATGCTTTGCATATCTTCTGAGATATTTTCTTTAGGCTTTTACCAAAGCAGTTTTTGATATTTTTTTCTTTGAAAATGCCTTGCCGCGTACCAGTACTGCCTGTAGATAGATGAGAAAGTGTTCATCACAAATCTAATTAGTCATGGAGGGTTTTTCAAATGAAATTCCCCCCCCAAAAAAGCCCCCCCCCAACCAAAAAAAAATGTGACTTCATCCAGTGTCACAAAGTGGATTGGCAGTATTGGCCAATGGAAATTGTTGGCATATTTTTTTACAGTGTTAGATTGATATTCAAGCCATATATGAGCAAAGCCATCAAGGAGTGGTGTCTGACCTGTCGGAGTGTATTAGTCAGGCCACCTGTATTGACAGTCAGGAGGGTATCATGCCTGGGATTAACATGCCAAAAAGAGACCAACAAATGGTTTCTGGTTTATTTAGATCAAAATGTCTTTAGGATTTGAATGTATTTCACACTCTAACATGAATAATGCAGAGTCAGACACCATGATGGGTTTTTTTGGATAATTACATTCTTCCAAATATTTTATTTTTGCTTCTTATTGGCTTTGGGCTATTTCTCTTAAATATTAGTACTTGGGTACTATTACCCCCGAGGTACTAAAAACACAGACACACGTCAGAAGATTCATTTTAATTTGTTTTTTCATCAGTCCATCGTTAGTTTTACAGACTTGGAGAGACTTTGCATTTTGTGTCAGTTGGTCCAATACACATTTGGCTTTCTTGGACAAGAGGGTAGAGAAATAAACCATCTATCCATATTTTAGTAGAATGTTTAACCAACTTGCCCTGTACTGTGACTGGCTCTGTGCAAGACTAAGCTGTCCTCAGGCACACACTGTCAGACCATGCTAGTTGTCTGTAGCTGTTTAGTGTTAACATCTCTGTAGGTTGAATGTTAGCAGACCTGTCTAACCCACTATTTACTATTAAGGTGTGTCTGTATTTGGCTCCTTTAACTACTTAAACAAAAATGTCTCATTAACTATTGGGGCCCATCAAAGCTGCTTGAACTAGCCCTTCTAGCTAAACACCATTGATAGTGATCTTGCGTTATTGATTAAGAGGGTGATGAGTGTATAACAGCTGTAGTGGACAGGCAAATGCTCATTTTAATGATTTGTAACCCTCATAAAGCTGTCAGTCTTGTGTAATGCAGTCATGCTAGAACCTACCTGATCAACCAGTACCTGGAAAACTAAATCCTCTGGGTGTGAAAGGCAACGCCAAACCCATCCATTCTGCCATACCAATAGGTTAAATAGTGTATCTATATTTTCCAATAGGCCTGACACCATTTAGTTGACTTGAAAAAAACATTTTAAAACAGGTGTGCTGTAGATTCTGGAATTCTTGTATTGTCAAGCAGTCAGTTATACTTTTTCTTCCAAGATATCTTTTTGATTTGTATAGGATATATAGGGATGCACCAGTTTGAAAATGATCCGATACTGATGGTCTGTATTCATTTTACAGAATTGCCCAATGTCGATACAGATGTTTTGTCATTTCTGTACCTGTGTACTAGGGATGCAACGGTACACGGTATGTTATTGAACCATTCGGAAGGCCCACTACAGTACAATACGCACACGTGAACCGCAGAGTTACGATATGCTGGTCATTTTCCTATAATTTCGGAAACATGCTTATTGCGCTGCAGACTACACGCGTGTTGTAGGTTCAGAACCAGACGCGCAGCTTGTGAACTGGTAAGGCAGGCGACTGCTTGGGGGCCCAGGCTGTTAGGGGGCTCCTGAGGGCTGACAAACTTTACTCCACAGCGATGTCTCAAAATGTGACGATCGCAGCGACCGCAACCCCCTCCCCCTTAAACAACCAATGGATGATTTTCAATGACCCCTCTCTTCGCCCCATGAAGAGAGGGGAAAACTAAAAACAAATATTCTGTGTGCTCCAACATGCCAACGGTGAGCGCTAGCAAGGCAAAGAGAAGCAAATTTGTGGAGGCACCGCCATCTTTGAAATCTGCTCTGTGGGAACATTTTGGATTCAGCGTTCAATACGATGACGAGGGTAAGAAGGCCGTAAACAAGGTACAGTTCCATACCGAACCCGTACCGTTACCATGACCCGCAAACCGCGATATGTACCGAACCGTGGGCCCACTTTACCATTGCATCGCTACTGTGTACCCAGGCATTAATTAAATATAAATGTTGCTTCTGATTAGGCTGCTAATTCCAACAAATGTAAATGCAATCATACAAAAGTTATGTTTCTGTATATAGTTATTAACAAGTCTCATTAAAATTAGTCTGATAATGAATGGAAAATGTGTCAAATAAGATAATGAATACACATGCTCTTTCTGTAGCTGTGCATTATACCATGTCTGGATATAAATGGAAATAGTACAGAGAGAAATGAAGAACAGTAAATCAATTGGACACATGCTTTGTGGAATTTTTTTTAAAAATAAAAATGGCTCTAGCACATTGGACGCCTATTCAGATGAAAGCCCAGTCGGTTTAACGTAATCAATGTTGACCGATACGATTATTACATTTTTGCCTATAATCATCCGATACCGATTGAAGTCCGATATATCGGTGCATCCCTCGTTTCATACGACGTAAACTTAGCTTATTGTTTTCCAGAAATATTGCTGTTGGAGTCTGTCACTCGGTAGAGAAGGATCATGATGGTCCGCTGTTTCCTTCAATCTAATACTTCCGTGCTATTAGACAGCCTGAGAGGTTTTTGTTCCTGCTGATTTGTTACTCAAAATAGCTCTATACTACCAGTGGGGCTTTTCTTCAATTAAAAAAATCCATTGCCGCTCGGCTGGAGACATAGCCTACTGTAGGCTAGCGTACACACACGCAGGCATACAGTTGCACAGACATAATGGGGACATAATGGGCTCTTGGACATGCAGACAAAGGCGCTTAGAAATGGGTTTGGTCTAAAGCACACAAACCCAGAGATGGAGAGAATACACTCTCATGCACGCACACACACACACACACACACACACACACACACACACACAGGACCTCTCCCTTTTTCTCACACCACAGTGGTTCCATTCAGCTTAGCCCACAGTACCGGCTCCTTGTGATTTGGACACAGTTTGTACCCCAGTAGTGGAGTGACCATTGTGCACCAAAGCCTCTTTTAGAGCAGAGGTATTCAAAGCTGGGGTTGTGGTGGAATTGCAAGAGGGTTGGCATATTTATTCATGTTTTCTTCAGAAAATAAAATGTTAATTTTTATGTATATGAGACTACGACTGTCTTGTTGAGAAAGCTCATTGGATTAACTATCTTTTTTTTTTTTTAGATTAGCTTTCACGATAAGCTACAGTAAATAACCTAGTCTGATTGTGTCTTTTACAGTAACAAACTTCGCACAACCAATTGCTGCCCTGCAGTAAAAGTTGGTGTTCTATTTAATGGCAACTGGCTGTCCATATATGAAAGAAAAGAGACTTGGAATTTTTTTGAGTATTATTGCTTGTTTCTTTTTCATATTTGTTCACCACTTTTGCTAGGAGCGCTGCTGCTTGATAAGGCTATTTTGCAGCAAGTCTGCGGGTGAAATTTTAGATATTTAACAGATGATTTAGTTACCTAGCAAGAGGCTAACATTTACACAAACAAAGACCAAGTGATGCGGGCTGACAGCACAGCTGGGATGTTAGCAATGAAACTAGCAAAATGACAGCCAGCGGACGCTTCGTGTCAGCCCCCCACCCCATGAGGTTTGCCAAAAATTCTGTTGAATAACACTGTTCTAGAGGGAGGGGGTTGTGAGTGAGGGTGTGCATGTCCATCCTCTGGATGAATTAGCTAACTCAAATCTCCTTCAGTCACTCACTCCACAACACCAGTATCAACCCACTGTCCTGACTCAAGCTGCCTGACAGATCATTTAGAACAGCCCTTTGAAGCCAGTTCCTGTATGTTTACAGGAAGGAATCACCACCTGCCACATGTTTTACCAAGAGGGTTCCTGAAAACATATGTGACATGCACACAAAATACAGTGGTTACTGGATTTTTACTTTGTTGATGTCTGTCCCCAGCTGGACCTGAGCCAGCCGCTGGAGGAGCAGGGTCCCCTGGACGTCATTATCCACAAGCTGACCGACCTGATTCTGGAGGCTGACCAGAATGATACCCAGTCCATCCTCCTGGTGCAGAGAGTACAGGTGAGGTGGGAGAGGGGGAGACGTGGGTAGAGGGGGATATATTGGGGTAGAGGGAGGGAGGGCGGGAAAAAAATAATGGGGAGAGTTTTTATGATTCCGTAACACCACAGACACGATTCACTAGTTCAACACGTCTGGTCGTTAAAGTGTTTTCGCCTAATAAGAAGGGGAAGCGGTGTATTGCTGTATCTCACAGGAACAGCCAGTGTTAGGAATACTGTGTTTCCATTTTGTGTCTATTACGTATTCTTAGGAGCAGCATGAGGACATGTGGGTGTGTGATGTGCTTTAAAATGTGTTAGATGTGGTCTTCACTCTCAGCTGTTACTGTTTGTCATGTAGTCACTCTGTCTACACTGCCCGGGATTGAGACTGTTGTGGCTGCTGACTGCTTGTTGCCCTTAATATTCACATCAACATTTATTGTTCAGTGTTTTTTCTTCTTATACTTTTAACAATAATCCCATTTTGCCCGTCACTAGAGCTAGCCAATCAGAGACCACAGTATGGTATGAATGGTATGGCGGTCGATGTCTGGGATGGTCAAAAGGGATCATCACTCGCTGTAGGTATTTTATAACACCAAACAGCAATATAACTGGCAGATGGAATACCGTTTTTTTTCTGTCAAGGAGATTATAATTGAACTTTTACCCTGTCACCGAACGCCCCGTATAACCTAACAACAACCCGTATAACATGACAAATAACAACATAGCATTCAGTCTGTCTGTCATTAACTGCAATGGAAACAAACCATGTTAATGACCCTCTCAATTCATCCTGTAATTTGGGGAATGATGATTGTGCAATCGTTGCCTAATAGATAACTTTGCACACTTCCTTTGGACCATAACATAATAAAATGTCTTTGTTTACATTTTAAAGGCCTTTTACTTTACAGTATAAAGCAGGGGTATTCAACTCTTACCCTACAAGGACTGGAGCCTGCTGGTTTTCATCTTTAATTGCACGCATCTAATGTCCCATGTTTGAATAAGTCCCTGATTACTGGGTTGAAATTAAAAAATGCAGTGGTACTAGCCTTGAGGTCTGGAGTTGATTTTAAGAGCTTTACTGTAAAGTAGAGGAAATGTGCCTGGATACATCCCTATTGGCCGTACACAAATAACCAAGCTACCTTATTGCTATTATAAGGTGTTTACCCTCAAAATTAGGACATTTAAAATACTACTAAAATTACAAAAAATGTTTTGTCAATCTAGTAGTATGGAATCTGATATACCATCGCTTTTAGCCAATAAACATTTAGTTTCCTCACAGTTTATAATACAAGAGAATCCATCGGTGTGTTCTTTGATACATTTCAGGAAATGGGATGGTGTGGCCTTGTAGAAGGCGACTAGGCCATTAGGCCTGTGAATTGAGTTATATGTAATGAATATGTTGGCCCTCTCCCTTTGGTAAATAGGAAGACATCTGTCTTCAATATTCCCTTCTACGCTGCCAATACACTAATCCCTGTTGATGAATTAACTGTCTTGCACAGATTTGGAGAAGATAATGAATGCCACCAACATAGGGGAGTATTGGGTTCTTCCGAACCACTGAAAGATTTGGCTGTAGTTTTTGACTGTAGCGTGTTGGTCTTATGTAAGCACACTGCTGTTCTGATCAGCGCTGGCAGGCGTGCGCATGTAGGCAGGCGTTTCTGTGCCTGTGTGGATGTGGGTTTGTATTAGGCTAAATGTGTGTCTAAACATTTGTTTATTGAAATGTAGATTTCACTGTAGTTGGGGATCGGGTTGAGTCTGTTTGCATAACGTGTGGGCCTTAGCATCTGCCAGTGCTTGTGTGCAATGAAAGTAGCTAAAAGACTAGAGAGGCTGGCAGAAGGAAGGAGGAGAGAATGGAATGTGTGGGAGATGGAGGAGTTGGAGAATGGAGGGATAGTTACATAAATCGGCACACTGGCCATACTGCCTGCACTGCAGGACAGTGTTGTAACCTACCTGCCTGGCGCCATGATGACATCACACTGGCCTGATTGGGACGACCAGTATCAACATGCACAGGTCCATGTGTCACTGTGACCTGTCAGAGCTGTGCTGCGCACTTCCACAATGTATACACTGGCTGTGGTAACGATGCGCTCCCTCCTCTCGCTGCTGTGTGTAACTTTGTTTCAGGACTACATTGATGCCCACCCTGAGACCATTGTTCTGGACCCCCTCCCAGCCATCAGGACCCTGCTGGACCGCTGGAAGTCCTACCAGCTCATTCACAGGATAGAGGACTGCATGCAAGGTAGTGTGTTGTGCTCTCGCGCAAACAAACACACACACACACGCACGCACGCACGCACGCACGCACATATCAACACTGGCTGTGTCTCCCAGTTGGCTTACTGTGACTTAAATGTGTGATTTGTGGTTGTCAGTTGTGTGCCAACCCGTGGTTCAACACTGTTACTTTCTGCTAGTTCCCACAAGGTTTCTGTGTGCAGTAGAGAAGCATAATGCCATCCTTCTGTTTCTCGCACTGTGACGGCAACATCCTTCATGAATGAATAGTGAACCTGGCTCCGGCCTCTCTCGGTGTAGACTGTGTCCAATGCCGGAGGCTGCTAGATGACAGCCTGTTCCATTAGTTAGAACAGACTGTCATCTAGCAGACCAGTATTCGGACCCCTTCAGTTTTTCCACAGTTTTTGTTGGATTAAATAACATGTTTTCCTCCTCAATCTACACACAAGACCCCATAATGTCCAAGCAAAAATGGATTTGGGATTTTGTTTTGCAAATGTATTTTAATTAAAAAAATTAAAAACAAATATTACATTTACAATATTTAAACCCTTTGCTTTGACATTGAAACTCAATTTGAACTACAACTTTATTGTAGTCCATCTGTGATAAATTTCGTTTATTGGACATGATTTGGAGAGGCACACACTTGCCTTTGTAAGGTCCTACGGTTGACAGTGCCTGACAGAGCAAAATCAAAGCCATGAGTTTGAAGGAATTGTCTGTAAAGCTCAGAAACAAGATTGTGTCGTGGCACAGGTCTGGTGAAGGTTACCAAAGCATTTATGCAGAATTGGTCCCCAAAAATGGGCCTCCATTCTTAAATAGAAGTATTTTGGAACCTGCAAAACACTTCCTAGAGCTGGCCACCTGGTCCAACTGAGCAGTGAGGGAGAAGGGCCTTGGTCAGGGAGGTGACCAAGAACCCGATGGCCACTCTGACAGAGCTCCAGAGTTCCTTTGTAGAGATGGGATAACCTTTCAGAAGGAGAACCTTCTTTGCCTACCATCCCTTGCGGTGAAGAATGGTGGTGGCAGCATAATGCTGTGGGGATGTTTTTTTTTTTTTTTTTTTTTTTTTTTTTTTTTTTTTTTGCATGAACTGGGATACTATTCAAGATTAAGGGAAAGATGAACAGATCAAAGTACATATAGACCCTTGATTTGAAAACCTGCTCCTGAGTACTCAAGACCTCCAACTAGGACCAAGGTTCAACTCCCAACAGGACAACGACCCTAAGCACACAGCCAAGGCAATCTCGAGTGGCTTCGGGACACTTGAACCCAATCGAACATTTCTGGAGAGACCTGAAAATGGCGGTGTAGTGACGTTCTACATCCAACCTGACAGAGCTTGAGAGGATCTGCAGAGAAAAATGGGAGAAACTCCCCAAATCCAGGTGTGCCTTGTAGCATCATTACCCAAGAAGACTTGAGACTGTGATCGCTGCTTCAACAACTGCGTAAAGGGTGTCTGAATACTTGTTTATTGAATATTCAGGTTTTTTTTTTTTAACTTTTCTAAACTGTTTTTACTTGGTCATCGTGGAGTATTGTGTGTAGATTGTATTGTGTGTTGGTTTTAGCATCCTGCTGCAGCGTGACAAAATCTGGGAAAGTGGATGGGTCTGGATACATTCTGAATGCACCGTAAATGTTCAGTCACAGCTACAATATTCTACATGGCCATGAAGCAGAGCAATGAAATGGCAGCACATTAACAGCACCACAGCTTTTCTCTACTGTAAACACACGCATGTGCGTGTTTGTGTGTGTGTGAGAGTGTGTACGCAATGTTCAACTATATAGTATGATTGGATACTGTGTCCGAGGTATTGGTCCGAGGCACCTCTGAATGAAAAGTGGAGTCATTGCCTTAAAATAGAACGCAGGAAATGGCAGTTTTAATCCAAATAGACATGTTGATGTGTGCCAGTCTAAAAGCTGCCTGATTTAAGGAATGCCACTATGTGAGTCATGTGGACTTTGTGGGCGTTCGTGTGAGAGAGGGGGCCAAGCAGGGTGCTCACTCATTAGACATGGTAAGAGAATGCTAATAGGATATCAGGGTCTTTTTCAGGTCTCTCACTATAGGGTGACTACACTTAATTCCCAAGTAAAGGAAATACCTACCTAGTGTCTTTGTAGGGCCATTGCTTTGTAGCCATCATTTGCTCTTATGTTTCCATTATTTTGACAGTTAAGTCCTTGAGAGCAACTCCTACTGAAGTGGTCTGTGCACGTTTTCAATGCCGCTGATGTGTGTGTGGTTTACTCTTAGAATTCCATGAGGCGTTAAAATGTAAACCATTATGATCCAAAATCACTGACACCATGACAACAAAAAAACAGCTCATGAGGAAGGATTAAAGTGTTTGTTTCTGGACTAGTCAACACCAGTGTAGGAGTGGTGAGCAGACAGTGGTTTGTCTGACTACACAGATGGGTTTGTTTGCCTGCTCCTATTAGTCTCCTTTCCATGACATGACTCATGATTCCTCTCATCAGCTTTCCAGAAAGTTCAAGACGCCTGTTTTGGCAGAGCACTTGTTTACCTTAGTTAGTGGAATCCACTCTTTTTCGTTTATAATTCTGCCCTGCTGTCTTGATATTTCACTTGGTGTTTGTAAAGATAGCAACAGTCGTTAGGCTGTGTCACTTGAAGGATCTCATTCTGGGGCTCTTGGTCTTGGTATTTAATTTCCACGTCAAAGGAAAGGGACTGGGACACTCGAGAGCCTTACATTGAAGAGATGTTTTTGTGGAATCCAGCGGAACCAGACTTTTTTGGTATTTGTGTATTATGGTACCTTGTTTTATTATGTGGAGCGTTTAGAGTTCACATAAATCCTTACGCTTGTTTCTGTCTCCCTAAAACGACCAACATTACCTGTACTGCTAATGCACATAATCAATCACCCACAAAGACGACATATTAAAGAATAACAGCTGGGGAGTGAATACTGAGGACTGCACAGACAAGCCCGAAACCCAGCAATGAGCAGTCAGCATGGCTTAAAATAAAATACTGTGATTGATTGTCTTGCTTATATAAGACTGCATTTAAAGCACTTAGCCAACTGTTCCTTTATGGACCTGGTCTGTCTGATTTGATACAATGAAGTTGATCTAAATGTCTGCAGATATCCTCTAATTTGAATTGAAGAGGTTGTCCACTCAAAAAGATTACCAAAGGAAGCATACCTCTTAAGCCCATTAAACCCACTTCCATCTTTGCATTCAAACTGAAAAGAGGGGGAAAAAAATATTTTGATTTATAATGTCCATGCCGATATCTGCTTGTTACATTTTTATTTTGAGTCAATCACATTTACCATTATTTAGTCATGGATGTGCCAGTGCTACTACTTCCTGCCAGTCAGTTTAGAAGTTTGGTGTGTGGAAGACCCCCGGATAAACACATTTTTAATATTTAGTTTTTTATGTTTAAGTAATAAACTAATGTTTGTATAACAACCAATAAAGTAGCTGCATAGCTTAGTGCACTGCAACAACATGCTAAATGTCAAGCAAAGATATCTCAGATTTTCCAATACAATTGGTCTTCTTTTAATCTTAAATGAAACTTATTGTTATCAGTTGGTCATTTATTTGGAAATAGCACTTTTATTTCAGGTGGGCTTAAAGGGTACACTTGATTAAAAAGCACCAGCCCTGAGCAAAGTGTAATTTAAAATACAATGCCTTTTTTTATATATATATATCTTGGTCAAAAGTTTTTTCTTTAAACCAATAGTGTTCCTAATAAACATATGGTTACTATGTATTGAAACAGTGTTTTTATTTTATTCAAACAGCCTACAGTACCTTACAGTTAGGCCTCATATAATAATGAGAGGAAATGTTTTCCTTTTAGACGTGATGTCTAAAATAAAAAATAGTTTGTTGCTAGGGGTGCAAAAACACCTTGATCTTGTTAATAATTTAAAGAAATAATGTCATTGTCAATTCTTAATCACAAGAAAACTGAAATATGGCAGAGGCTACACCATTGGGAAGTTGTGTAAGACCCAAGTAGGCTAAAGTACAGGAACACTTTACATTGAGGAAGTCAAATGAGACCACAAAATGTGCTAAGCTGAGCTGTGTGGCACGGGAGCACGGCTGTGATGCATGAGCTGCTGAAGACAGAACCCATTGGAGCCATTGTGACAGAAAGAGGGACCAGCATGATACGTTTTATCTAAATAAGTGTGTCATTGTCAGCTTTTTAGAGAGCTCCTTTTAGTTCAGCTTTTTGGCATGATGTGTTTTTGTGAAAAAGCACATGTTTTTTTGTGAAAAAAAATAATTTCAAATGGTTGAGTTACCGCCTGTCTCATGGGCACGCGTGTGTGTGGAGTTTAAAAATGTTTTAACGTATCGATGATCATTAAAATGTTGTAAGCACAAATGTCAGTGATCGGTCCTTTAAGTAGACCTACTTCAAATGTTTTTATGATTGGTTGCAATATGTCATAAAACTTAAAATGTGAGATGAATCTTTAATTCAAACTCTACTTTTGGGAAAAAAAAAAAAGTTCAGTATTTACAAATGTCTAAAGTTAGTTTTTGTGGGTTTACTAGGTGCGTTTACCCTAACACTTGTTTGTGATTTCAGATTAATAATTAAAATTGGACTGTAAGCTTCTTACAGCGGAATATGGAGAATTATGGGTTTACTTGCAGGGCACACAGAGTTTATAGAGTTTAATTTGAAATATTAAAAACATCCTTAGTTTGGCTCTAATCAAGGAACCGAGGAGGAGGTTAGTGTTAAAAGGAATGTAGCCCTGAATAGCTACATTAGATTCATTACTAGCGTTGTATCACTATAAGCCTACCTGGTAATCCTGTGATAATGCTGATGAAAATGTTTGAAGACAAAGTGAGTGTCTGACTAGTGCCTCTTTAGAAAGGCTTGAGCAGTCTCAGTTATGAGCGTTCCCATAATCCACCAAACTGTGCTGCATCTTTCTTGGACTAAACACCAGTGCTAATGTCCTTTCAAATAAACTCAGCATTATCCTGCATTTTTTGTCGTGGTAGTCGTGGGTCTGGTACGGTTCTGACAAGATACTGATCCCCACACCTTGAGTGGTGCCAGGCCAGCCAGTGCTGTGTGATGTGCTGCTTTGAAGCGGACTGACGTCCAGTAAACGTCTGCTGCAGGCTCCAGCGGGTCTGCTGAGAGCACGCAGTGTTTATACGGAAGAGGAGATTGATCCCCTGCACTCAGAGCCTTATGACCAGGTCCAAGCACTACGCCAACACAACAACCACACGGAGGCCCGGCTCCTTTAGTAACCCTGCCCCGCTGTCGCCTCAGGCCCAAGGCTTCCATCTTTAGTCTTTCTTCAGATCAGTCTAATGGTACGGTGACGTGATAGCAGAATTATTAGATTTACAATGCCTTATTGTTTATTATCACGGTTCAGATTTGCGTTGGGTCTTGTGGTCAGTCTGACATACCTACTAAACAATAGGGCTGGCAGAACAGGAAGCAGAACCAAGTCTTCTCTTTGGCACTCTAAAGACGTTGTCCTGGTGATACCCTTTCCCTCCTGAGTCAGCTGTTTGTGGCCTGTACTGACTGGTTGACTGTACTGACTGGTTGACTGTACTGACTGGTTAGAAGTGCAGGTCATCATGTGTAGTTTATTTTCCCCAGTTTCACAAGGGGATCATTAAAGTAGTAATCCACCCAAAATCACGCATTCCTGTGATATATGTATATATATACTCTACCGTTTAAAAGTTTGGGATCACTTATTAGAAATTTCCTTGTTTTCCATGATAACATACATGAAATGAGTTTGAATAGGAAATATAGCTAAATTAATAGGAACTATAGTCATTGAAAATGATTTTTAATCGAAATAATAATTGTCCTTTAAACTTTCGTCAAACAATCCTCCATTTACAGCAGTTAGTCTTGCAGACCTTTGGTGTTCTAGTTGTTAATTTGTTGAGGTAAAATCTGAAGAGATTTCACCCCATGCTTCCTGAAGCACCTCCCGTAAGTTGGATTGGCTTGATGAGCACTTCTTACGTATCATCTGGTCAAGCTGCTCCCACAACAGCTCAATAGGGTTGAGATCCAGTGACTGCTGGCCACTCCATTATAGACAGAATACCAGCTGACTGCTTCTTCCCTAAATAGTTTTTGCATAGTTTGGAGCTGTGCTTTGGGACATTGTCCTGTTGTAGTAGAAACTTTTTCTGCCAGACTAATAGGTGTGAAATTGTTTGTGTATTATGTATTAATTACAAATAACGTAAATCCATCAGAAATTATGCAAACATTATCATTAGAATACGGTTATCTCCCCAGCAGAACACATGTCATTTATGAAGCATGAAGTTTGCCAGTGGGTTCCCAAAAACGTCCTTCCTATGAGCTAAGGCGTAACGGTTTAGAAGTGATGGGCATTGTTTTCATTAAGGTGTCCCTTGTCTACCTATTGCTGCCAAATTCCTATCGATAATGCCTAGTAACTAGCGAGGGGTAGTGAGATAAGCCGAGTGTTTCTTTAGTTATGGATCTATTGAAATGGCCTTAGCATGTTTGCTGTCAATACTTTGACCAGTAGCCCAGTATGCTACAGTATTGTTACTGGCTAGACCTAGCAAGTTAAGAGTTGGCGATGACATGTATAGATGAGAGCTCAACAGTCAATCAGGCGAATGGCGCATTTAGTTGACAAGTCCACCCGCTTCGTATAATTTCATATGAATCAGTAGCAATCAGCAAGTAGATTACTCATTCAAACCGTTTGTCTCTGCAGCTGGTCTGTGACCACAGCAACTCATCAGTCAGGGTGGTGGGGCCAGCGTACAGGCCTGTGGGATTGCCCTGACCTCAGCACGACTCACTAAAAGCGTCGACATCGCATTGCCCACGCAACACACACACACACACTACGGTTGGGGTTTTGTCAGCAGCGGTAAGGCAGGGCCTGGATGCTTATTTCTAATGGCGCTATCTAAAATAACCTGGCTTATCTCCAATAGCCAGGATATTGATGCAGAGTCCCAGAACTTCAATATATGCTTACAAACCAGGGATCTGCTGTGTTGTAACTGCATATTTGTTAATAATTTCCTGGAGTGGCAGAACCTTTTTCATCAATTGGCCTTATCAAAGGAGATGAGATCGCTGCATGTACACATGATAAGAAGGATGCTGTGATTTAATTCACCATCATTCAAGGTCCTACCATCTGTGTTGGACCAAGGCTCCCTTTCATAGTATCTGTTTGGACACCTCTCTGGTTTTGTTAGAACTGTAAGCTTTTGTATAGCAATGTCTGTCTAGCATGTCTGTTTTTTGCTGTCTTTTCCTGATATCGGATTTCAAGTGCTTTGGTGCCTCTGTTAAATGTGTGTTAAACATTATTTCCTTTTGTTTGTTCTGGGTGGAGGCAGCCAGGCCAAGCAGGTTTGTCAGTTTCCTGGTTTATTTATTTCAACAAGATACTGTTCTTCTCTACTGCTCCCTCAGGTGGCGGCTGGGTTTTCAATGCTTGTTCTCTAGAGCTATAAATATAAAAGGAAGTGTGTCATAACACCATGTGGCCTTCTGTCATCAAATCACAAGTTGCTCCCTTGTCATTGTTTTGGGCAAACAACAAATAGGTAAACTGCCTGTTAATTCTGGTTTGATAGCACCCCAAAATTTGTAGCGGCACAGCCACTAATTTCTAGAACACACAGCAGCACTGGTTAATGAAAAATGGAATGTTTGGCCAGAAATGGGGGGCCAAGTTATGCCTGTTATTGCCATCTACATGGATGGTATGAATTTCAGGCTGTTCCCATGTGGAAACAACAGTAGCCAAGCCCATGGTTAGGCTACCCTGTTTCTGAAGTGCCACAGGTACTTCAAGATGTTGTCCAAGCCTGGCACCACACCAGTCCAAATGATTAATTCGGTGATTGAATGTAACATGCCTGGTCTTCTAGAATGGTGAAACCATGTTTCAGAGTTGATGTGCTTCCTGGCACATGTGGATGAGTCAACATTACTATGATCTAATACACGTTCCATTTAAAGTTGAACAGAATAGAAACATAATTACATAGTGCTGAAGCATTTTAAGACAACAAACTGCTACTATACTATACAACTACTATTGACTGCTTAGTTAGGTCACAGAAATAATGGTTTCTTTAGTTGTCAACTGCCTTGTGGCCATTGTAGTTTTGGCGGTAGGACATGTATAAAATAATTGTGGGCCAACTCAGTAGGCGTCATGTCGGTCTGGAACTCGGCTACGGTAGTTGAATATCTGCGTGCGCGTGCAAACGTTTGTTCTTGGACAGTCAGGCTGTGACTAAGAAATTGTAAAGAAACTGAATGACCTTATGCTTGGGTATTTTTTTTCTTTCAAAGGATTCCATGTTTTTGAGATGGGCTTTTCCACCCTACTCCCTTAATCATCTGCTTTCCTCTCACTCTCTCTTTCTCTCTCTCTCACTTTCTGTCCCTTTCACTTTGTCTTTGTGACTTTTCCACTGTCTGAACAGATGAGAGGATCTGTTCTCCCCCATTCCTGGTTCTGAACACTGAGTTTGGTCCAGACACATTGGAACAGATTCAGAAGCATGGACTCACATTCCCCTTCAGTAAGTCCCCCCTTCCTGTTTGATAGAGAAAAGGGATTTGTCACTCGACCCAAATGATTACACATATTCCTTCCTCCTTTTAGCACGGGGTGTTGTCCTTAACTAAACTTTAAAAAAACTTTAAACACATGTATGCAGTACAGCAATTCAGTTACTATTATTAATCATGATTACACTTATCTATTTTGAAATATTGTGGAATTAAATCTTGGTTTATTTACTTGTTGTTGGTGTTGAAATAACCGGTCGTTTTGCGAGGTTGTTTTTTTTAACACTAAGGTCATTGGGGAAGTGGGGTTTCCGTAATAACATTTTTAGTATTTTTTTCTTTGTCTTCATCTGTCAGTTTGCAAAACACGAGTGGCCCATGGAACCAACTCCCACGAGGTAAGAGTGTCCCCAGGGTCATGGCATTCTTAAGGTCACAGATTAGTCACACCCTAGACCATTAGCTCAATCCCCTATAATGCATTGCAGTGTTTCTAACTAGATAATCCTTTAACATTGCACCTAACTACGTCAACAAGCGCACATTGTGTCAGCCCGGCCAAATCAACAGACTGTTGTCTGAGCCCACTTCAACATTGATACATGACTTTGAACAACTGAAGTGTGTAAACTGTTTGGATTGGTTGAATGTTTTGGGCAGGATAATGGATGTAATCATAAATGTACACATTTGACCTTTTCTGCCTCTCCTCAGATGGCCATCATCTTTAGTGAGGAGGACCTGAAGGATGTAAAGCCTCCGTGTGTAATCCAAAGCTTTATCAACCACAACGCAGTGCTCTATAAGGTGTTTGTGGTGGGGGAGTCTTACACAGTGGTTGAGAGACCTTCCTTAAAGAACTTCCCTGCAGGACCATCAGGTGAGGAACAGACCCAGGAGACCTCTGGATGTTACAGCACGTCTGTCCTCTTGACAAACCCACTGAAAGACTGTCTGAAGGCTTTTTAACAAGTCTCTTTATAACAGTTCTGTGGTGTGTTTGGATGCTTGTGTAAGCCTTTTTATTTTTTCATAGAAAAATCAAAGTGAAACAGATTTAGAATGACATTATACAGTAGTTTTGGATACCAAACGTAAATTGGCAATCAGCTCTTTGTTTAGGTTGCGGTAATGTGAATGTGGCCCTTTGCACTGACAAGAAGCTTCTCCATTTGCATGCTTACAGTAAAAGCCTTCATGCAAATCAGTCTGGACTGAAACGGAATTGTTATGGAAAGAGTCAGGGGTCATGCCCTGTAAGCGCAGTACAATTCGTGCCCCGACCTACCATGGTGTGTCACCTCCCATATTATACACGGTCAGTGAGTGCTGTTTAGGCCCTGAGTCTTGTCTGTATAGAGCTGGATTATAGACATGAGTAGGGAAGAAGGAATGGATGAGGTAAGGGGGGTGGGGGCTTTATTTAAAGGAACTGCCAGTGTTTCTGGATTTATGAAATTATGGAGAAAAAAAAACTATACTTACAATGAGTGGAAGATTTCCTTTTAGATGTATTTTGTTCAAAAGCATTTTTTTGTGAGTTGGAATGGTTTGGACATAAGCAACAAGAAAGTGGTGTGCCCGTGTTTACCAGTCATGAAATATACATGAGTGCAGGTAGCTTGGCCAGCCTGTCATCCTCTAGACCCCGGAGAGGCCAGCTTTTCTTCCTCGTACTGTATGAGATGATGTCACTTTTGAGGTGGAGTTTAATGGCAAGTTATTCTTTGACTCACAGCATTATTTAGATTTTAGTTATGAGTGAACACTTCATCTCAGTGTTGTGAAAGCAGGCTTGGTGTCAAGAGAACGTAAGTTTCCATCCCACTTCCCTGGTTACCAGCAGAGGTGATCTGAGACTAGGGTTCTCATTAGCGTTCCTGGGAATGATGTGTAGCTGCCAATTTCCCCCGATTACCAAACTCATGTTTCTTAGTGTTAATGATTACAAACAGGTGCCTGGTAGTGAGGTTGTAAAATGAGGGCTGTGATGACTGTAGGGCTGGATGTGATGTTGTTAAGGAAGTGATGTTGTTAAGGAATTCCCATGCTGAGTCATACAAAAGATTAGGTGGGTTTTATCTGTTTGGTCCCACAGCCACACTGGCAGTGGCTAAGCTGTACTTTATGAAGGCCATTGATGTAGTGCGATTTATGACCAGCTGGAACACAGAACGTCGTTGTATGTTGATGATGGTTTTAAACTAAACTGGGTTAACGGCTCTATCAAGGATGGAGCAGTTTGTTTTTAAGTGTCAAATTATCCTCGTAATTTGTTAGGCTGTACTGTGGCTTTGGAGTTTGTTTTTCTAATCGTGTGACAGTTAGGATGATTGAACAGACTGTGGTAACACAGCCCCTGTCTATAGGAATGGTAAAGAAGCTGAGGAAAGGCTGGATCTTGCTTGTTGGAGGGAGTAGATACCTTATCTAACACTTCATTTACTCTATGGGATTTCTGGTAATGACACATGCACACAAGGTCAACTGCACCAAATGCATGAATGCTTTAAATGTACACCACTGTTCAAAGGTTTGGGATCACTTAGAAATGTCTTTGTTTTCAAAAGAAAAGCAAATTTGTTGTCCATTTAAAATATCAGATTGATTAGAAATACAGTGTAGACATTGTTAATGTTGTAAATGACTATTGTAGCTGGATATACAGCTGGAAAGAGCTGATTTTTAATTGAATATCTACATAGGCGTACAGAGGCCCATTATCAGCAACCATCAGTCCTGTGTTCCAATGACACGTTGTTTGCTAATCCAAGTTCATCATTTTAAAAGGCTATGTGATCATTAGAAAACCCTTTTGCAATTACGTTTGCACAGCTGAAAACTATTTCTGATCAGTTTGATGTTATTTTAATTGACAAAAACAAGGACATTTCTAAGTGACCCCAAACCTTTAAACAGTAGTGTATGTTAACGTCTAAAAATGGTTCCCAGTATTTTTTAAAGATTGCGCTTGAACTTGAATGTGATACTGGTATACCTCTTCATTAATTGTTTGTGGTTGGTGTTCCCTTGTTTCTATCGACTAGTGAATTGCGCCAGACATTTGTCACTCAAATGAGTCTTTGCTACCTCCTAGTGCCAGAGATTAGAACTTCACTTCCATGACAATTGTTGGGTCAAATGTGAAGATGAGAAATTCAAAGTTATTTGACGACAGTAATTGTTTTTTCCATTACAGACCGAAAAGCAATTTGTTTCAACAGTCACAACGTATCAAAGCCGGAGTCATCTTCAGACCTAACATCTGTAAGTTGAAAATATAAACATTATTAATTAACCCAATTCTCAAGGTGTTATTGAAATCCCTCAGTACTGTATAATCCGACTTTTCATTCTGCCACAGAGGGACAACGTGGAAGGGTTGTCCCAGCCACCCAGTGATGATGTCATCAGAGAGCTGTCCGGGTCTTTGCGACGGGCGCTGGGTGTGTCCTTGTTTGGCATCGACGTCATCATTAACAACCTCACGGGCCAACACGCCGTCATCGACATCAATGCATTCCCGGGTGAGTGGTCAGTTTTTCTACCACCGGTCTGCTTGGTTTTACGAATTTTCTCAAGTAGTTATTTGAAATTAGTGATTAATATAATGCGGTGAACCGATATTGTGTGTGAGAGACATGGTCATCTTTGGAGAGGGGTTTTGAGGCCTCTCAGAGAGTTAGCTCAATGATGATGTCATCAGCACACTATCACAGAAAGGCTAAGGCTGTTGCTATGGTTACACTGTTCTCGGATAGCACTCTGTTGCCACTTTTGACAGTCAGAGTGTTATGGAATGGTAGTGAGCTAATCCCTACTCTCAAAAACATTCACCAATGCCTTAACGACAGGAGCTAGGCACTCAATATGTCCTGATAACTACGAGACTACAACTACTATTACATGTTTTTTTTTTTATAAACCTTCACTGTGCTGTTATCATTGGTTCCCCACTGTTTAGAAAGTTAAATGAGCATTACTCAGCCAATTATTAAGACTAACCCTCTTCTACCTTCAGGTTACGAGGGTGTCCCAGAATTCTTCAACGACCTCCTGACACACATCACCAGTGTGCTCCAGGCTCACGCCCCCGACAACCCCCAAGCCAGTGGGCAGCCCAAAAGCCTGGCATCCAGCCAGCCCCCCAGCACCATGGTACCAGCAGGCCCCGCCCCAAGCCCCCCAGGCTGCTGCAGCATGCTGGGGAAAGAGGCTAGCAGCAGCCCCTGGATTGTGGACGGGGATGGGAGCCTGAAGGGCCCCCGCCAGAGACTGGGCTGTAACTCTGCCATGTCCACCAACTTCCAGCAGCACTGTGTGTCCACGATAGCCACCAAGGCTTCCTCCCAATGACTGCCCTTCTCTTCCCCTGTCAGACCGCCCCCTGTTCCACTCCCCAACAAAAACGAATGATAATGGTGACAGTAATGAATATTAGTTATAATAATTACAATAATAATTATAATATATCTGTAATCAAAACAACTTTTCCTATGTAGATATTGATGATGGTGATTGGGTGTTGGATTTTCTTCTGCCTTTTTGTTGAATGAGACTTACAGCTCTGCTACACTACAGTCATTGGCATCAGGCTTTGCCATCAGCCATTAGAGAATGTTTGAAATGAGTGAAAGCTGCTATGTTGTCCGTGTTGTTTTCTCCAATGGCAGCGTCAAAGCTCAAGAATCGCCCACGTTTGATTCTCGTTGGCTGACCTGCAAGTTTGTTCTACTTTGGGGAATTGAAATGAGGAAAACGCTTTTTGGGTTGGGTTCTTGTGTAGCAGGTAGAACGTCACATTGACAAATTGCTGTTGGCAACACAACGTGTGTAGTGCAGCTGAAGTGTTATAGTACTGTAATGTGAACTTTTGAGAACTCTGCTTAACTGCTGGTTTAGTTTCTCTCTATGTTAAATCTATTAACAAGTCTATTAACTTGAGGGCATTGGGTGAATGACCAAGTCTGACCTTGTGCCCCAGACACACAGGCACATTGACAAAACATTTCCTGCATTGAAACTCACCAGTGATGTGTGCCTGTATTGTGATGTTTACCACTCTGTCATACGTGGACTTTAGGGTGGGAGGGATGTAGTGCTAGAATCTTGCCTGTGTATTAAACACTCCTCCACTGGTTTGGAGCAGCTGCCTGTGCCGATGGCACTCAGACTGACTCAGAAGAGCTCACTTGATCATTTCCACAATAACAAGCAAGTCATGAGGATCTTGAGCCACATTTTAATACCATTAAATAGTTGACTTTCCTGTGTGCCATCTAATTGACAATGCGCTATGTGTAGTGGAAGGCTATTGTCCTGTTGTGAATTTTATAGTCTTCACAACAGCAAAAACAAAAGTAGATTTGATAATATTAAGATATATGTAGCATGAAAGGCTGAAAAGGCCTTCTGCATAGATCGCTGATCACAGCTGATCTAAACATTTGTCAATGGTAAAAGAAAATACTGGCTAATAGGGACTAATGTTTATAAAGACATTTGTGTGTTTTTCAGATGTGGTTTATGTTTATACAGGAGGTTTATGTGAGTACAAGCCAGTCCATGTCTCTGTATCTTATAACTTGATTTCTGTTGCTTCAGCCATGCTGAAAGATGAGGATCACATTCCGTTTGTGTACGTGGGTATTTTCAAGAAGAATTCCAGTGCTTTAGTGGAAATGAGTTGAGAGTCAGACGCAGGACTAGTTTATGGATTTGAAATTTGCACGGTGAACTCTGTCCAATCCTCTCGCTCCATTACCATTTGTTGAAAGCTCAATTGAAACTCTGGGCCTCTAATACATTATGTTCAATTGGTATAGTGATTGTTACGCCACTAATTTCAAATTGAGTTATATATAGAATATATACTGTATATTTAGCCAACTAAATCAACATACATTATTTTTGTGACCATGAAATGAATTGTCTTGATTACAATGTTATGGATTCTTTATTTTCTTTGTACTTTCAGCCTTATTGACAGGACAATTGCAAGCACACTGCTGGCATTTATTAAACAGTGAAACAGCCTGTAGTCCATCGGTACTCTTCTAGCTGGTTCCCACTGATGCCAGACTCCCCGTGAGAATATTGTGCAGCTGCTGTGTCCTGGAGTGTCACAATGAGGTTAAAAATAATACGAGGGAGGAATACAATTTTTTGCTCCCAATGTTCACTGTGAGATATCCTTTTTTTAATTATTTTGTTAATGTCTTTGACATGACGTTTCCTAAGAGCAATTTATTTTCTTGAGATTTTATGGGGAAATGATTTTTTTATATATTGGAGAAGAGTGAGGGAAGATTTAAATAAACAATGGATTTTTGTCAGATAGGTAGTGAAACGGATAGTTGGCAAATGAAATCTTCAGAACAGCAAGAAGAATGAGAAGCATACAGTTGCCACTGCATTCACCCCTATAATCTAGTTGAAGATCAAGGAAAAGACTGCAGGGCTCCTAACTCCATGTAAAAAATTGGGCACTTTAAGTGCTGCTTTATCGTAGACAAGCCCTAGAGAAAGCATTTGCGAATACAGTAAGTAATCTAGCAAACAAAACTTACCAGAGGTTACTTAGCCCTTAAAGCCTAGTAGCCCCTTCCACCTGCAGCCTTCTGGGATATGAGTTGAGTAGCAGTCATAGTTGTAGCCACTAGATGGCGGTGAATTTGCTTAAACCATAGAGATGGCAGACTCATCTGTGTAATGTGTGCCATCACAACTGAGCACAATTGAGGCTATCTTGATGTCAAAGTACTACATTTTGTTACAGTTCATTAGCTGATGTGTCCTGATGATCCGATTGGAGTTATGATCACTTGACATACAAGAGCTATCAGCCAATGTAGCTGAAAGTCCATCTAGTTGAGATTGAAATGGTGTATGCCTTCAAAAGTGATGTCTGCGCTATAGAGTGTTTCATCCAGTTATTTCCTTTAACTGTCTCTATAGCATAAAACTATTTCCTAACCATAGGCAACTCAATTTGACACTACTCTGTTCATTGGCTGAATGCTCCCAGCCAATAGGCATCCCTACTTAGTTGGCTCATTTAAAATGGGGAAGACCTCCGTGGCAACATCCAGGCTAAAATGGATTAAATGGATCTAGAGTCCTCGGTCTAACCCAATGGTAGCAGTGCTCATAAAAACCTGTGTGGGTGAACAGTGACTGAGAGGCTGTGTCCTAACCAAGCCATGCCCAGTATCTTGTGGAATTGCTGACATCCCTGTACACCACTATACTGCGTGTCCCTCATTGTGTTCTTTATTGTGCTTTTAAGTGGGAAATAAATATTATCCCTACTAACTACCTTGATCATTTCTCCAACTCTGACAATGTCATTGTGATCTCAGCTTCCACCTGAATGTTTACTTGGAAATGTTATATATAGTGTGTATATATGTGTATGTATACAGTATATAATACACATTCTGCATACATGGTTTTGTAAAAGTTCTCTGAAGAATCTAATCCTCAATTTGTGATCTTTTTTATTAATGGCTAAAACAACCAGGCAAAAATAAACCTGAAAGATAAAAACAACCTTGAGTTGAGTGATTTCTAAAAAGTACATTAATACACTTTTTACAGGATGAAAATTGCCATTCTTCAGATCTAAACTTGCCAATGAAAATTGCCAATGATCTTCAGATCTAAAATGTATGCATCCAGGTATTATGGATTTTGAATTTTCAACAACTTTTGTCTTAGCGCATTTGGCCAGATAATGAGTTTAATTAGGCCTCAATGCCAGTTTTGCTTCATGGCAACCCTCCAATCAGGGACTTTTTTAGACCTGGGACACCAGGTGGATGCAACTAATAATGTAGGACAGAAAACAAGCAGGCTCCAGCCTTTGTAGGGTAAGCGTTGTGAATACCCCCGAATTAAGCCATCGCATCTATTTTTGAACAAAAAGTGAAAATGGTTCATGAAATATTGGGTATTGTGTTTCTCACACTTGATAGGTACCTTGCTTACGTTTTCATACATTAATACAGGACACCTTGAAGAAATACAACCACAACAACTTATCCATCCTTAAATGTTTTTTGTTGTAAACATTTACTTTTAGCCATTGTGTTTGCAAAAGATAATGAGAATATAAAGAACGAAAGACCCCTCCAATCACCCTAGGAAGTCTGAACACTACCCAGCCTGCAGATGTTTATTGCTTAAGCTTTTTTGAATGACATTTCATGGAGATAATGGTTTAACAACAGGCGACATAGACACATTTAAAAAGACTTGAGCTTACATGCGCACACACACTTTTTCAACAAGATTATACTTTACAACATGGGCACTTAAGAAAATATATATCTTTTCATAATTTGTCATCTGTACATATGTCATATTTACAAGCACATTTGAGAGGTACGCATGTCTCAGTATACAGCCTGTGAGTCGCCCCTCCCTGTACGGGAACCTGACAGTGTAAGAGCCACTGGGTGTTGCTACAGGGCTGATTCAGCGGCACGCTGCTGGACTGGCCAGCAGGCCCAGGATGGTGGAGAGACAGTGCAGCTTCTCCTTCACAGGCTCTGGCAGCTTCTCATTCTCCTTGTACCTTGAGCAAAACACACAGGAACACACGTCAGCAAAAACATAGAGACAACAGAGACAACAACCCCCTGCTCAACCCCATAGACAACAACCCCCTGCTCAATCCGCCTGGTGTTTATGAAAATGACCAGACAGTGTCGTGTGACAGCGTGGTGGAGCCCAGCCGTGTGCGTTTGTCACTGGGGGACTTCAATGTGCTGTGCTAAGTGCCCCGTACCTGGTGGTCCGTCCCTCTGGAGACGTGTAGATGATACAGGAGACCCCCGCCTGCACCACCAGCTGGGAGCCATCATTGAACTGCACCCACACCTCCCCACTGGTCAGCTGGGAGGCCCAACCAATATTCGGCACAAAGACAGACTTGAGCACCTTCCCTGCGTTGGTCGTGTGGTCCAGACCGACCGTCAGCGGAGAGTTTTTTTTCATACTGGCTGAGGTGAAGTCGGACCCGTTATAGGAGATCATCTGAAGATTGACAGAGAGAAATGAAACGCTCCTGTTTTAAGTTCATTTGCTCAACAGAAACTCATGGAATATATAGGTTAGATGATCCAGTGTGTTGCGAAGGAGAAACCCACAGAGGGAGTGATGCGTGGGGGCTGGGGTGGTGACACCCCGTCAGCAGGGCCAGGTTGGGACAACGGGCAGGAGGAGTCTGGGGTGGCAGGCCTCCTGGGAGGGACAAAGAGGAGCGAGGTCATTGACTGCGGGAATGGGACTGACAGTCTTCTCAATATCTCAGAGGCTAAAGTATGACTGACTGATTCCAAATGAAAAAGCGACTGCTTGCTACGACTTGGTACTACGTTATATTTCCAGCATTAGCACTGATGACAGACATAATCGTGTCTCTCTCACCTGCCAATGGTGATGGGGAAGAATGGGGTGCTCTTGGCACTGTGCTGCTCTTCTGCAGTGATAGCCGCCTCTAGAGACAGACACATTCTGTGGCCCTCGTCAGACAGTTCCACGTAGACCCTGCTCTCTGGGCTGAGGCCGCTCAGACCCACCTCCCCCTTCACCGTGTATGACTTCCCAGTCTTCTCCACCACCCGGACCAGCTCCGACGTCAGGTGGGTCTTTGCTCCTGTCACAGCGCGAGGGGGGCCGCAGGTCAAGACAATATAGACTAACAGTGTGCGGCAATAAGTTTTCAATCCGAGAGGAGAATAACCCCTTCAACGTCACATCAGATGAATGCTAGTGGTCAGTACCATCGTAGAAGCAAACCTCCAGGTCTGCCTTGGGGGAGTTCTCCATCAGCATACATTTGGCGTACTTGGTGTAGAGGGTGACCTTGGGAGTCTTGGATTTCACCAGCTGCACAAACTTGGAGGCGTACTGGTATTTCTTCCAGTACTTCTCTATGGAGGACAAAAAGAAGACCACGGTTAACATTCAAACTTAGTGCAGTTTACAGCTTTTGGTTGTAATCATGTCACTGTCTGGTAGAAGTGTACCTGGTAGGTCCTCATAGCTGCAGATCAGTATGTCTTCAGGAGGAGCAGGGGGGTGGTCTAGCACAGGAAAACCCTTCCCCTCATTTGGCTGGTATATAGTGACCTGCAGGCGCATGGTGGAAAGGCGGACATTAGTGTTTCGCCATTATTTTAGAGTGAGTTAGAGTGTTACATCTTTCTAAAACTTAAAGTTCCTAGAACTCACCATCAAACCGTCGCAGGATATCCTGAGGACCTCTTTGACCCTCTCCTGGGCGCCCAGGCCCTTGAGCAGCTCCATACACACCTCTCCTGTGTCCAGAATGCTCACCTGGGGAGGAGACCAAACAACAGCTGTAGAGCAGGGAGCCACAAGACTCACAGTAAGATCAGTAGAATATCCCAAGGGGGCATCTTTGGGCTGTGTCCCTCTTACCACAGCGTTCTTAGTCTTCTGTCTGATGGGCTTCAGTCTGGCGGCACACAGGGGAGGGAGCACATTTCTCAGGGACTTCTTGTCATTTTCTCCACTGGGTTTAGACAGACTGTGCAGCTCTCCCACAGGACCTGGCTGCCCGTTCTCCCTGTAAGAATCTGTGTTGGTGGGGTGGTGGAAGTGAGGACCTCTACCCGCTGGTTTGTCGCTCCAGGAGTTGTGTACACTGAGAGGCTCCCTTCCTCCGCTGCTGCTGTGAGAACTGACATCCGTGGGCCTCGGTAACGGACCTGGAAATCACGGTAAACCAAGAACAATGTGTGAACTTTAAGCATTGACATGAGCTTTAAAACCTTTACATTGTCATTTCACATTGAGAAACAGTCAAGAAAAGAGCAGGTGTACGATACCTTCTTTACTGAACCAATTCTGTAACCCTTCTGACTCCTTTAGCTGGAATGGTTGTTGTGATGAATATAAACACCCTGGACTATAAAGGAAACACACATGTATTGAATGAGCCCAGAAGACACAGCGATATATACAGACATTACACTGTGTTCATTAAATCACACAGACGTCACACCGTACCTGGCTGGCTGTTTGACAGGTGGAGACGGGAGGCGTCCATGCTCTGTAAAGGGCGGTGGTGTGTCAGGAAAGGCCAGTCTCCCCAACCCAGTAAGCGTCTCCTCAGAGTGGCACCTCTCCAGCTCGGCCGGCCCCATCCCACGGGTGGAAGTGACCGAGGAGCTGGATCGGTCCGAGGAGTGAGCCCTCCGTAAGTACCGGGAGTGGGGCCTTCCATTCCCCCCACCTGGAGCTACCCTGCTCCTGCCTGCTCTGTCGGGGTGCTGCTCCTGCCAGTGGTCAGCCCTGTCAAGGCAGGCGTCGCTGGATGGCCGCGTCAGGGTGGGGACAGGTGTCATGCGGTTAGGCAGGGCGGGTCCCATCCCACGCCTGGCTCTTCTCTGGAGACGGCTACTGCTGGAGCCGGATGAGGCGCAGGCTGTGGAGATGGTGGCGATGCCGCTGTCCATGGAGCCCGGTTCCCCCAGGCTCAGCTCCTTGGTCCTGGTCAGCAGGCTTTGGGTCATGAAGGGGTGGTCCAGCACGGCAGACAGGCTAGGCCGCTGTCCAGGGTCCTTCCTCAGCAGCTGGTGGATCAGGTCCTGGGCCTCCTGAGACACGTGGCCGGGCATGCTATACTCCCCGAGGACCACCTTGTTCAGGGTGTGCTTCACTGTGTCTGTGTCAAACGGGGGCCGGCCCATCAGGAAGGCGTAGAACATGCAGCCCAGAGACCAGACATCAGACTCCAGACCATGGGCACTGCGGGTGGCCACCTCTGGGGAGATGTAATTGGGTGTGCCACACATAGTGAAGTGCTTGTCGCTGGGGAGCTTTAATTGGGTGGCTAGGCCAAAGTCAGCTATTTTTAGGTTCATGTTGCTCGACAGCAGCAGGTTAGAGAGGGTCAAGTCCCGATGCATGATGCCATGTGTATGCAAGTATAGCATGCCTTTCACTATTTGATGCATGAAGTGCCGTGCTGTAATGTGAAACAACAAAAACAAACTACTTACAAAAGGAAAATTGTCAAGACATGTTAACATAGTCTCCATTTCCAGTTAAGAGATCTATCATTGGTGAAAGAAAATATTCACTCACCTTCATCCTCTGAGAAGGGCACCTTCCTTTCTTTCAAGTATCGACTCATCTCTCCATTATGGCACATCTCCAACACTAAGTACACATAGTTACTGTCTTCAAAGTAATTGTACAGCTGCAGAAAATCAAAATGACAAGTCATCATTTTAAATCAGGGTGAATACAGCTGTGTAAATGTAAATAAAAGTTCCCAGACTCAGATGAACTCCAGGATACCATTTGTATGTGACTGTATGCAGTTTGATGGATGGTGCAAGGTAATTTCATGAGCCTATACAAAGCAACACTTAACACATTTGAACATTGTACTCAAAGACACAAAAAGATATTCATGGAAAGAGTTGAAATGGACTAAAATTCATCCAAAGCCAACACTTTTTTTATTATTATTATCACCATCAAAAACTGAAAAAGAGCTTGATATTACCTACTGCGTTATCCATTTAAATCAGATTTCACCATTGCATCAATCATGCCATAACCAGCCAGCACACACTTACCTCTAGTATTGATGGATGCTTCAGTCGACACTGAATCTCAACTTCATTACTCACTCGCTGGACCATACCCGCTTTATGCATGGCTTTCTTGTCGATCTGCAAAGAAAAGGGAATAATAAGGTGACTGTCCTGCATGGATGTGCTGTGATTGTAGGAACGAGGCCATACCCATTTAACCTGTTGTAGAATATAAAAAATTATACATGACTGTTATAATACACGTCTTTAGTCCTTTGGTAGTAACCAATCTGTTTTCCACAAAGAGAAGCTGAGCGCTATCCATAGACAAAAGCCTGTCTGGACTCCACAACCATCCACGGAGGACCCCTGGGAGGGAGGCTTAGGCTAAAGTACAAGCCTCTGCTAAACACACCACCTGGTAGTGAAATTGTGATAATTATTCTGATGATCAGTGCTAGTGTTTACTGTGTAGGATCAACATGTCAACACCTGATATTTTTCTGTTTGTAATTGTCAATAACAAACAACTTTGTGCTGATGTGCTCGACTAAAATTGTATGTTTCTGTGTTTTTATAGTTCCCTGGGGAGCAACAAGCACATAGCATGGTCCATAACAGGGTGCCTCACCATAGAGATCCTAATAAATTATTATTTTCAAATTTGTTTTAATTCCTAATTTTACTTTTGATCATGAAGCACTGTGATGTGGAATGCAGCTGGCTAGCTATAGCATTATCAGAAAATAATTCTTACCATTTTAATTGCCACCTCCAAGCCAGTGTTCACTGACTTTGCCCGGTAAACACATGCAAAGGATCCCTTGCCAAGGAGGGTAAGAACTTTGAAATCCTATAAGAGATCGAAAGGGAATCCTGTCACCAACCAAGCTAAAAATCAACAACAACAACTAAGCTACTGTAAATGATGTCTATCTTAACATTATTGTAGAACTACAGTATTTGCCTGTCTGTCTTCTGTTTTTAACAGGATGATTCTGACGTTAAGTTACCTCAATCTTTAGTTTTCCAGTTGTAGATAACATTTTCTCCTCATCTTCACGGACTTCGCATTTAATGGTACCGGCGTTAGTTGCCAGGTTTTGAAAGAAGTAATGTAGAACTTTGTCGAACATATTCGATCTGATGAGTGTCGTGTACTGAAGCGGTCTAGACGGACCGTATTGCCCAGCACTACAGACGTCCGTAGTTAAGGTAACTAGGTAATAACGTACTCGCTATACACAAAACACCGTTAGCCAACTGACAGCAGTAAATAATCTAACGCTAGCCACAGCTGTCTCCATCATATGGCCAACCAAAACCTTCAATTATCGCGGCTGTCTTCCCGCTGAAGCAGTAACTGTGCTACCCCGTCTCCAGGCAACAACACACCGCGATGCGGTGAGTCGCTGTCTCAAGAGAGACAAAAACGACTCCTCTGCTACAGCAGAACAGTACCTGCAGCAGACGGTGTCAGTCTGCTGTGCAGTTTTTACCAGCACTCGACTAGTCTCTAGAGACGACTGTGCTACTTACAGCACTGTTTTTGCAAAGCAGTTATCTAACTAGCTAACGTCAATAGACAACATGAACGTCAGCTAGATTTGTCGGCGCAACTTAATCGAACTAAAATTATTTTGTGAACTAGCTAATTACCTACGCTAAACCTTCAGTAAGTAACAACTAGATAGCTAGCTACTGACTTGTAGCTGTCTAGCTAGGTCGAGAACTCACCTCGATTTTATCACCGATTGAAACACTCATCTTCCTTCTTATTGATCTTTCCAACCGTCTCAAAACGATGATTCAACGCATGTTTATTCGTTTGAACTCCTCAACGGATGTAATCGACCTTCGATAAAACAAATAAATGTTGATATTTTAATCCCCTCCAAAACTTTGTCCTTTCTTCCATTTTGAAAATATCCGCCCGTTACTCTCGGCGTCACGTGACTGTACACGTCATATGGCAACAAGCGAATGTGACTGAAAAGTGACTGAAGTAGAAACTTCTTCCATTTTGCATAAATCTGTGGCACGTTAAAGATACTTTGTAGGTCCAATTTGCACATAACATTTAAATTACATCAAGAATGAGCTAACAACATTTTAGTTCTTAAAGTCAAAGAATGCATTTATTACTTGCCAACTTCTCATGACTCGATGTGGAAATGCATGAAAACATTGCTCCTGTCAGTAACACCTGACAGTTTTGGTTTGCCAAGCATTGCCATTTCAACATTGGAATGTATCCTCTATTTACACAAGTATATGCAATTGCCAGTTTCAATTACTAAAATAATATTTACATAATCTAGACATACGTACATCCTTTCAAATTCATATATTAAATACAAATTAATAGAATATGTATTATTGCATACATATTTAACTAATAGTTTAATCAGCCATAGCGATTGTTCAGACAGTAATTCTACATATGTTCCACTACAAGGTTATGTGCAATAAGAGTCACCTTAGAGATTTGATGCTTACAGGACTTTTAAAATGCAAACACGTATATTTAGGAAAACTGTTTTTGGAAGAGCCAGCATTGTTTTCCTCTAAATCTAATCTTACAATAAAGGACTTGAAAACCCCTGAGGGAGGAGCACACCGTTGTAAGACAAGGGAAAGCCCAAACAAAGGTCAAAAAGAAAATCAAAAAGGGCGACTATGAGTATAATTGCACAAAAGCCTGCTGAGTGGTGCTGGAAAAATGGTCCCGGATATACCACACACAGTATCTGGGTAGACCTTAATATTATTATGGTAGCTATAGTGGTGGCAGCAGAGCTTGTTTGGCATATCTCAGTCAATCTCCATCTCCCCTGAGGGAGGCTTCGTCTGGCTGCTTCCTTTTGCATCTCCCTTCCCATCAGATCCTTGCCTTGGTCCGTTATGGGCCCCGTTACTCTTCTCATTCTCCTCCAACACCTCCTCTGCTTTGGGCTTTGGTCGGTTGATCACTGGGTTGCATATTCCATCAAGTTCCTGAAGTATTGGTATATATGGAGATAGGAAGATACAGTGTTATTAATGTAATCAGTACCTGGTAACGATGTGCATGTCATATGGTGGGTTCCAGGGGTGTAGACCCCCCCAATATTAATGGCACACTGAATATTAATATCAATGTGACCCCTCTGGAAAAGTGAAAATCCTGGGATCCATTGACCCTGACCCCCCAATATACAATACAAACCTACGCTGTTGGTGGGTTCATTCACATTAATCACACTACCCACACCTGTATTTTGGAAATTATGTCTGCTACTTTGATGACTGGGTCTTGGGTGATGGTGAATTTGTTCTGGGCGTTCATTTTGCTGTTCATCCAGGCCATGCTTTCATTCACGCACTTCTCCACACTGCTCATCTCCTCAGCACTCAGATGCTGATAATGCTCATCCTGAGTGTATATGAGAAACAAAAACAATTACTTTTATTACACTGTATTATGTAAATCCCTCATTAATGCCTTTAAAAAGAAATTACTTAGTCTAAACTTCAGAGACGGTTTATTATGCACATCCGGTCTCACATATCAAAACAGATAAGTCCTGTGCTAATAATCACAACGGCATTGACCGGATCAGTTTTAAAGTATCACAGGCCCACAGGAGACTAAATAAGGAAAATGGAGAGTACTGAATATGAAAAGGATTACAAGAAAGGTTATCAGCCCAATCTCAACAGAGAAATGTCATAGAAGTTGATATGGTAAGGGTATTGAAACTGGGCTCAGCCAAATCGAAAAGCATCTCACACTGAGCTTTAATGATTTTACTCTACAGAAACGATTTACCCACTGAGTACCATAACCCATTGTGGGTCAGATCATTCTACAGTTTATGAGATCAAGAGTACAAGCACAGACAAAACATGATCAGGCCTTTTTTGACATCAGTATAGCTGCACAAGGTGTTCAAAAAATATCAAGGATACATCATATGAATGCTTAAATGTTATACAATGATACCTGTGTTACCTTATGTTTATAAAGTTCCACAGCCTTCATGTAGAGTTGGATCTTTTTCCCCATCTCCTCAAATGCCCTTGGCCTGTCCTCATGCTCCCTGTACCTGTCCTGAATGGGCTGACCAAATCTCTGGAAAAAAGGACATTATTAAAATCAATGCTAAGTCACGCTTGAAACAGAGTTAATGTTTTCAAATGGAGCTGTCACCTTTGGCTGCGCCCCAAACACTTTACTTTATTATTCACGTATCCATCTCCTGATACCAGAACTGCCATAATAGCAGATTGGTGTAGACAGTCTGGAAATAGAATCCCTTGGTGAAAAATAAACACTAACCTTGAGATCATCCAGCTTGTCCACATAGACTTGTTTGGCTTGGTCCTCTCCCTCCTCATATAGCCAGTTCTCTGTGTCCTCAAGCATCAACGTCAGACGATTACTGTCCTTTTTGAAGGTAAGGTCAAAAAATGGTGTCAGCACACAATCTTGTTATTCGAAAGATGCATTTTTTCCAAGTTAAGAGGAATCAGTTAATATGGGGTTTCACCTCCTCAGTTGTGTACTTCTCATAGATGCTGCACAGTTTGTCCCTCAGATCATACACATACTCCTCCACAGCGTTCTTAGCATCGTTCCTCTCTTTCTCCAGCTTGTCCTGAATTATCATCTGGCCCTGAGGAACAGAGAAACGGAGGCTAAGATACATTTGCTGAGAATCAAAATCAGCCTTCTGCACCCTCTAATATCCAATTGTAGGCAGCTGGAATCCAGCCACACAAAAATACAAAGTGCAGCAAGGCACATCTTCTAACAGGGTTTTGCAGAAGTTTACATAATAGGTCAGTGGCGAATAAGAGAACGTATGCAGGACATTTCCGAAACAGTTTTAGATGATTTATCTTCCTTTTGGAACCCTTACTACTCACATTTTATTTCTTAGAAACAAACAAGATAGCTACTTTTTGTTGGAGGCTAGTTTCTACTGGGTCAAGATGATCAGAATTACAGCGTAAATATGACCACCTCACTGTAGTCAAGAGGGATCATGGCCTCACCTCATACTCCACAAAGTCATTGAGGACGCCCCTATCCAGCTGTCTGATGTTGTTGGCAAGAATGGGAAGGTCTGTGCTTTTCACCTTGACTTTAGGCTTGCTTCCCCCTGCTCCTGGGTCCTGCTTCTCCCCAGGGACTCCCTCCTTTGTAGGGAACATTTTAGAAAGATTAGTTCAGACTCTAATAATGGTCCTCAGTGATTCACAAGACATACAAATTAAAGTGTAATTGTCCCTAACTATGAAGTCAAGAGGGGTGTATGGCTCTGTCTCTTTCACACACAAGTGCTCAAACCCCACTGAGCTGGCCTGGTTTGAGGAAAAAACATTGGCAAATAATGCTGATTTTCCCAAGATAAATTAAGCAACTGAAATGTGTTAGTTAAAACACGAACCCTCAAATATCACTGGCTATTCATGGGAGGTGCCATTTTACTGTAGCCTTGTTAAAGTGGTGAAGTACTCACCCTGGCACAGGAGAGGACATCCTCATTCTGCTGGTCCGCCTGCCCTTGACCCTCCTGGTCCACCTGCATTTTAGTCTGAGACAGCAGGACATCCTTACAGCAACATCACCTGAATCTTATGATCAATGCTCGGCTGCTCTGCAGCACTTACAGTAGCATTGACTCATGGACTTAGTTGTGCAATTATATTTCACCCATGTAAATCTAAACCAACTCACTTCAAGCTGCACACCATCCTACAAACATAATCCATCTTTAACATTATAAAAATATACAGGTGCATCTAAAAAATATTAAAATATTGTGGAAAAGTTCATTTTTTTCCGTATTTCTGATCAAAAAGTGACACCTTCATATATTCTAGGTTCATTACACATAAAGTGAACCATTTCAAGACTTTTTTGTTTAAATCTTACAGCTCATGGAAATCAAAAATCCAGTATCTCAAAATAAAAGAATAAAACATTTACAATACAGAAATGTCGACCTGAGAAGAGTTCTAATCAGCGAATTAACTCCCTGAGCCTTCAGTACGCACAACCACAATCATGGGGTAGACTGCTTACTTGACAGTTGTCCAGAAGACACACATTGACACCCTCCAGGAGGAGGGTAAGCCTCAAAATATAGAATAAAATATAGATTACCATTATAGAGAAATGTCGACCTGAGAAGAGCTCTAATCAGCTAATAAACTCAAAACACCGGCAAAGTTTTCCTAAGTATGTTAATTTATGCACTCAATACTTGGTCAGGGCTCCTTTTTCATGAATTACTGCATCAGTGTGGCGTGGCATGGAGGCAATCAGCCTGTGGCACTGCTGAGGTGTTATGGAAGCCCGGTTGCTTTGATAGCGGCCTTCAGCTCGTCTGTGTTGTTGGGTCTGGTATATATCATTTTCTTCTTCACAATACCCCATAGATTCTCTATGGGGTTCAGGTCAGGCGAGTTGGCTGGCCAATCAAGCATTGTAATATCATGGGCTGCAAACCAGTTACCAGTCATTTTGGCACTGTGGGCAGGTTCCAAGTCCTACTGGAAAAGGAAATCAGCATCTCCATAAAGCTTGTCAGCAGATGAAAGCACAAAGCGCTCTAAAAGCTCCTGGTAGACAGATGCATCGACTCTGGACTTGATAAAACACAATGGTCCAACACCAGCAGACGGCAAGGTACCCTAAATCATCACTGACTGTGGAAACTTCACACTGAACTTCAAGCAACTTGGATTCTGTGCCTCTCCACTTTTCCTCCAGATTCTGGGACCTTGATTTCCAAATGAAATGCAAAATTTACTTGCATCTGAAGAGAGGACTTTGGACCACTGAGCAACGGTCCAGTTCTTTTTTTTTTCGCCCAGGTAAGACGCTTCTGATGTTGTCTCTGGTTCAGGAGTGGCTTGACACTAGGAGTGAGACACTTGTAGCCAATTTCCTGGACACGTCTGTGCGTGGTGGCTCTTGATGCACTGACTCCAGCCTCAGTCCACTCCTTGTGAAACTCCCCCAAGTTCTTGAATCAGCTTTGCTTGACAATCCCCTCAAGGCTGCGGTCATCCCTGTTGCTTGTGCACCTTTTCCTACCACACTTTTCCCTTCCAGTCAACTTTCCATGAATATGCTTTGATACAGTACTCTGCGAACAGCCAGCCCTTTCAGCAATGACCTTCTGTGGCTTACCCTCCTCGTGGAGGGTGTCAATGCGTGGAGCTATGAAGACCTGGAAAGTATTTTTATCTTAATTGTTTTTTATCCAAATTGTTATTCCACAGGCTTCATGTATCCTCTGGCATCAAACACTGTCAAACCTTCTCATACAAAGAGACATGTTGTTCAGGCCCAATGTAATTAACTTTAGTGAGACCAGTGCACTCTCCACAAACGAGAGCAAATTTAGCCTTCCTCTCACATAGGGTGAAGTATGAAGGAATTGAAGTGAGAACTAATCATCACGCATAGCGACCACAAAGTTATAGGTGTCATCTTGATGTGAAGAAAGAGCTTCAAGAGCCAGGATTAGAGAGAAAATTGTCTTGAGTGAAAATAACCACATAAGACATTGTTATATCACTACATTAGACCCACTGCATTTGAATGGGAAAAAAACAGCTTTTCACCTATGCGTTGTAAAATCTTAAAATCTGGTGAATGGGCTAAATAATGACTTCCACATAATGTGAAAGTCAGGTGAATGTTCACACTTCTTCATACCTGGTCCTCTGGTCTTCCTTCGTTCTGCACAGTGGGTTCAATGTCCATCTGAACATCCTCTCCTTCACCCTTCTGCTTCTCCATCAAGGAGGCGCTGGATACACTGAAGATGCCGTGCACATTGACACGCACTTTGACCTTTACTTTGGAGCTGTCTCCATCAGGCTGGGGAACCACATTCTGCACAGAAAAACGACCTGAGAAAGGATGAGAGAGAGCAGGGAGGGGAGAGGCGTTCCAATGACACAAATGATGAGAGTCACATGAAATGAAACAAACACACTGGAGGATTGCCCACCAGAGACAGAAGGAGGATTACCTAGTAACAGACATGTTACTAGCAAGGCCAAACAGCTCAGTGCCATTAGGGTGGAGCTACGCATTATTATGTTGAGTGAGTCCGGCTTCCAATTTCTTGAACAGGCACATCTAGTGTTGCAGAAATCCAGTAACCTTCACAAAATTCCATTTTAAAAAACACTAGTTGAAAAATACTAGGATTCATATTCCCACGTGATTCACTGAATCTTCCAACCAGTATATCAGGAAAACGTGAATTTCAAATATTACTGTCATTTTGTAATCGTAAATACATCAAAGGTGGGAGCTCGATTGCATTGCAGGGGGCTGAGTTGTGTAAGTATGTGTACCTATCCTGATGTCAGGGTAAGGCAGCTCCTGTGGGAGGCTGTAGAATGCTTCCAAGTCAAAGGGCTCCTTCTTGTGGAAGGTGATGACTTTGGAAAAAGGCGCGGGGTGGTTCTTGCTGTACACTTCACATTCTCTGTGGACCAGGCAGTCATGTTGAATGATGCAAACACCGACTTAGAGAGTCTGCTCATCATCCGACAACAAACACAGCTGAGTAAGTGCTCTTACCCAACTCCATCTTCTGTGGGGGACTTCCAGCGCAGGGTGATGGGAAAGGGAACCACATCACTTATGGAGAATTCACGCACCTTAAAGGCTGGGGACATAATTGCACACTACACACACATACATACATGAAAAGCACACACCCAAACAAGGACACAAACACACAATCGCTTTGTTACACACTGGTTTGTTCAGCATATGGTTCATCAGCTGCATAATGTTTTCATTTCGGTAAGACAATAGAAGAGGTAGTACCTGAAGCGCACAGCCCCGTGCCACAGCCTCATCTGCATTTAGTGTGGTGCTGACATCTTTGCCAAAGAACTTGGAGATTCTCTCTTTAACAGAAGGGATCCTGGTGGCTCCTCCTACCACTTCCACTGCATAGATCTCATCTCGGCTCAGCTCTGACACAAAACACACACACAGAAGATCAAATAACACCGTTTCTGGTTACGGTGGAATTAGAAATCTATCACTGACTCTTAATTAACTTTTGATTTATTTATTTCATACTAGATTGTTCCATAACTGCTTTCAATGGCGCCTCTACTCTCATCAGCAATGAGGCACACAATTCTTCAAATTGGACTCTGAAATGAAGAGGGAGCAAAAAATTATCAATAATGCATATTAATATGTTTTTATAAAAAGCTAAAAGGAGTCACAAATCCATATGTTTACCTGTTCATTTTGCCTGTCACATCAATGTCATTCATAAAGCACTCAATGTTAATGGGAAGGTCAGAGCAGTTGGCACTCATCAACTTCTTGAGTTTCTCACACTCCTGAGATAGGCGCAGAAGAGCCCTGGGGTTCTCTTTCACGTTCAGCTTGTACCGTGCCTTGAATTCCTCACAGAAGTGCTCCACGAGTACCTCATCAAAATTGCGCCCACCCAGGTAGGGATCAAAGGCTGTGGCCAGGATCTGGTTAATTGGCAAGACAATTACGGGTTAAATATGGAACAGATAAATAAAACAATGGTAGGTTTCAATATTTTCAGAAGAACACACCTTGAGTTTTCCTTTGTTGAAGGCCGATATGGAGAGCTGGAATGATGAGTGTCCCAGGTCCACAAACACCACATTGCGTGGCTTTTCCTCTGGGGTAGGGAGGTCCTGCTTGTATATCCCATAGGCCAGGGCCACTGCCATTTTGAAACAGCAAAATCAGACCTCCACTATCATCAATATCCCTACACTACACCACAGCAACACTACAAGGTGCCAAGCCCCGGACTTAAAGACTTAGGGCGGGGTTTGCGGATTGACGCGTTACGTGGTGTGAAAACGCTGCATGTTGTTCTTTTCGAATGGCGAAGTGTATCGTTTGCTTTAGGCATCTCGTAATGGTTTCCATCCGATCTAACAAACAAATCCCTGAAAAAATAAAGAAAATGAAGCAGCAGTACAGGGAAGCAAAAACTCAGAACGGAAAGAGTTGGAACGACCGAATGTGGTACGATTCCATTGACTCAATAGAAAAACGGAGCGCTGAGAGTGAGATGTAGCCTGCAGAACCTATAACCACGCAAAATTAAGATTTCTCCCAAATCCTTCTATTAAAGGTAGATAGTTTTTGACAAAATACTTATCAAACTAAATAATGAATACATTGGCTTACAGTTGCAGTGTTCCGAGTATAGGTGAAGTAGCCGGTCGCTGGAGTTTGAGGAAGAAATTAGTTTTATTACTCAAGTTCAAACTCAGTATTGTAAATAAACTGAGCGTGGCGTTATTGTTTATTTTATTTTACTACCAGAAAAATATTGCCTTTTATTTTTTGTAACCGGAAAACTAAATCGCGTTGATTTATTCCTCCCTCCCCACCCGAGCCCCTCCTTAAGTCCTTGGTACCAAATGTATAGTGGAAACAGAAAAGTCTGGAGCCAACATTAGCATAAATCACCGGTGTGACCCTGGTGCCGGGGTAAAGCACCTGTGGAAACGCGGCACAATTTTCTTCATAGAAAACTATCTTAGTCCAAGGAAATTAATAGAAGTAATGTAGGAGTTAGGAAGTAATTGAGTTCTCTAAATCCAATATGGCAACATGATGCTGATATGTTTGTGCAGCTCAGTGGCTGCTCCTGCATGGGCCTTTTCAAGTGCCATCTGTGAATATTACTGCCTAATTACCGGCGAGAAAGCAAATCGTTGAAAAAACCCAAGTCTCTAGGAACCCTGAGATAAAGGTAATCCACAATCATTTGATGTTGGTTATAAATAAAGCATTTATTGTGAAACAATGAAATACATTTTAATGCTTTAAACAACTATCACAAATATATCTACAGACTCTAGGGAGATTACTAACCTGCTGTGGTGTCATTGATCAGACGCAGGCAGTTTAACCCCGCAATTTGGGTGGCGTCCATCACAGACCTCCTCTCCGCGTCCGTGAAAAAACTTGGAACCTGTGAACAAAAGTCTTGTTAGAAAATAATTAACTAAAAATGTAATGAACATATTATAAGATGCATGTCCAATATAATCACAAATTGTTCAATTGGTAGTAAACTGTTATTCAGTTGATTAGATTAATTTGCAATTTACTGTAAGGGGGTCACTTACAGAAATCACGCAGTCCACCACTGGCTTCTTCAGGGCGCTCTCAGACGTTTCCTTCAGCTTGGTCAGCAGCATGGCTGTTACTTGCTCAATTGTGAACACTTTGTCTTCATTCAGGTAACGCACCTACATACAGAACACAGTTTTAATTTAGGCTATTTAGACAACAACCAAAGCCAAAATCATTGTGGGATTGATAGTGTCAATTCCGATGTAATAATATGGGTTGTACGTCAAATATAGCGGAAAATACAATAACAACTCAGCAAAATAACAATGGTATTGTACACAGCGACAATGGACCAGGAGTAGACGCAGATAAAGAGAAAACAATAGAAACAGAGTGTTGGTTGTGAAAAAGTAGAGTAAAAAGTAACACAGAGTAAATGTGTACAGTACTGTTACCTTGATT